>OMNW01013808.1:0-19799 GCA_900303245.1 Selene dorsalis
AAGTGCAGCGCAGGTGCGCTGTGCCAACAGGGTGGGTCCACATGCATTTTGTAAGTTTGGCATACCACACACCCTGGTGCAGGGACTCCTCCTTCCCACCCCCATCCCTCCTACCAGTGAAAGTGGGAAAGAGGGAGGAGAGACGCATGAGTGGGTTTAACACAGATCTTCACCAATGAAATGAGCTCCTTTCCTCTTCCCTCCTCTTAAATCTGCTGCTTCGAGGCATACTGCAAGCTTCGTCATTTCACAATGAATGAAGGAGGCAGCAGCAGCGTCAGATGGCGAAATTTCTCCCAGGAGGAAACTGATTTTGGTCTGGGAGGTCCAAGCTCACAGTGGACCGAATATATGCTACTAATATTGTTAATCAGGTTTGCCCTGATACACTGAGAACCGTTGCCCAGTGTCAAAAAACAACAAAACAAAAAAACTCCCTTTTTCCACTAATAAAGAAACTCACATTTAGAAACCTATATTTAAACTCTGTGTAACAAAGATGAGTAGTGTGCACAGATGACAACATAAACAGACACCATGTGTAATGGGGATGAAATCTGAAGCAACTGTGGGTAAAGGATTCATCGCCAGGCTCTGTGATCTGGACCTTGTCAGCGAGCATCTCTCTCTCTCTCTTTTCTTTTGAATTTTCTGAGATGAGAGATGTTGATTTATAACTCACTATCTGATGCTAAGGCTGTTTGTGGTTGGCTGAGAGATGTTAACTCGTTAGTTTGCAGCTGTGTTAATTCAGTCAGGTTGAGTTTCCATTACACATGCCAACCTCCTTTGATCTGACATCACATGTGATGGGACAATGATATAGATATAAATGTATATGCTGATTCAGATAGTTGTATTAAATGGTGGTTGTTGTGATTATTCATTGCATTGAAATGTGTCTGACATTCTGGAAACCTGCCTGTGAGGTTTTGGTGACATGTGTGCACTGTACACCGCTCGACCAGCTGCACTGAAAGTAGACCAGGTTGGAGTTGGCGAGCTTTCAGCGAACTTTCTGCGCAGCCTTTTGGCACGAAACTGTCACTGCGCCAAAACTGAATCTGTAGACACCTCCCCCTGCTGCGTCGCCACACCCGTCTCCTCAATCTGCCAAACTGACCACACGCCGTGTTGCACTGCACGAAACTAGCACTGCACGGGGTTCGACACCCTGTGCCAACTAGAAACCGTTCTGTTTAACGGATGACAAATGTTTTTCATTTGTGTTTATGTTTTGCCACTTGTTGTTACCGTTATACATCACAAGTGCATCACAGTGACAACTGTGTTTTATTGCTTGACAATGTGTTCAGTGTTTGTAATAGGAATGAATGAGATCTGCAAATAGGATTTTACTAGGTGAAGATAGTTTATGGTATTAGTGAATGATTTTAGACAACTGAGCAACTGATTCACACAACAGCAATCTGTGTTTTAGCAATTCAGAAAAACTGTAATACAACTTTTGTGTGAACAGACAATACAGTAACTCATATATCCACAGATTCTTGAGTAATCAGTAGCCTATATGCACCTCTTCTTATGAAGTTCTGTGTAAGTGCAGAGGTCAGGGCAATCAATTACTCACTCCTATTTCCTTTTAAAATCAGCAGTCACAGCAGCAAATTCACAAATTGTTGAATGTGCTGTAATACAGCAGGAAAGCAATCCAATGAACACTGACAAATACGATGCCAATGAAGAGTCGTTTGCCCTCAGGCTGTTTGTATCAAATGAAAGAACTGAGAAGTTGGAGGTGTGTCAGCTCCTGAAACCATCCCGGCCCACTATTTAACAGAAAACAACATTTTGTCTATCAGGATTTCTTCACCAGTTAGAGTCAACACATCTGTCCATGGAAACCCCGGGGTAAGTACAATACTGACATTAACAACAACAAGTTTCCACCAGTTTGAAATTCACTTCAGTGCATTAAATATGTAGAGTTTAAAGTTCTAAAACACTAATTCCTGTTGTGTGAATCAGTTGCTCAGTTGTCCAAAGTCATTCACTGAATCAAAACCATAAACTATCTTCACCTAGTAAAACACTATTTGCAGATCTCAGTCATTCCTTTTGCTAAACTCGAAAACACATTATCATGCAATAAAACACAGTTGTCACTGTGATGCACTTGTGATTTATAATGGTAACAACAAGTGGCAAAACATAAACACAAATAAAACACATTTATCATCCGTTAAACACGACTCAAAATTGAGTCCAAAGACGAGATGAAGCTCAGTGACTGCATGATTGACTGTGTAGTCTTTTGATTTTCCTACCTTTTACAGAGCATTACAGGCTGTTGACTTCCATTTGTATTTTTCACTGTACCTATTACTATAGTTTGTGTTTGATGAATGCAGACTAAATGCTAAATCCACAGAGTTGTGAAATCTTTTTTTTCTTTACTTTTGGAGATGCAAAGTGCATGTGCTGTACTGAAATGTGATCAGCAAACATTTCTCCATGAGCTACATGCCCTGAACACTGTGTTCTCCATTTTTTGGTTTAGTGTGTAATGACTGCTCAGCAGTGTTTCTATTTTGACCGATTAGTGCAAGATCTGAAAACATAGTTCTGTTTTGAGTGCAGGTAAAAGTATTTTGAGGCAATGGTTTGGTTTTGCAAAAAGAACCAGAGGTTTCGTGTTTAGTTTGAAAAGAAAAGAGTTTTGTGTTTACAATTCACAGGAGGATTCAAAAAATGTGGTGTCTTCTTTGAAGCTTGAAATGTAAGCTATTATCCTAACAAACACTGTGAGAGCAGTTTCCCTCACCCTCCTTCCAGTCTATGTAGGGGAAACACAGGAGAGTGTTTCCAAAGTGGTCCCCACCTGTGGATCACAAAAGAACTAAAACAAGCTCTGATCCAAAATAAGTATGCATTGTTACAGGGGAATCAGAGTGAATTTATTTCCATGAATAAGGAATTATAGTGCAAGATAGGTGGAGACTGTGAGTATAAGAGACAGATGGAGGAGAACCTCTCTTGTGGTAATGTTAGGAATTCATGGAGAGGCCAAATAAAATATCCAAGGCAATGACCCTGTCTGCTTCACAAATTGATTTGGTACTTTTTCAGCCATTTTCATTAACAACAACAATTTACAATGGAATAATTCATTCCAAATAACAATCTCAGAGGTGGTGGCTGTCCAAGGGAGATGAAACCACACAAAGCTAAAAACAAAGAGTTCACTGGTGTGTCTGTAGCTCACCCAGAAGTGGAGTAGTCCTGCTTCAAACATCCGTGTCCAATAGGAGGCGCCTTCACACCATGTTTCAAAGAGTGTTTATTTACATCTAGGTAGTTGCTCCGTTGCCGTGTATGATCGCAATTATCGGAAAATCATCTGTAAATGCAATAAATAATGCATACATGTTTTTTACACGGCTTTTCACTGACCTATGACTTCGGCAGTGGCACGGAAGTGACGTCATCGAAGTCGTAGGACAGTGAAAAGCCATGTAAAAAACACCCGATGACAATAACAACACAACTCCGAGCCGCTCGGAACTCACGGGGGAATAGTGCCGGTGATTCATAACAAAACACTGGTGAAATGAACGAATTTGGCGGCAGATAATGTTTTATTCAGACGCTGCATCGTTGCCCCAACAACTCCCGTTATACGCATATACGTAGATCGCGAGTGGATCTAAATATCTTCCGAAGGACTCCAAGTTACACCAAAGTTGTTCGGGTGAGTAAATGAACGTATTTTATGCTAGAAATAAGGTCCAGGTTGCAAAAAACGGAACTTCTCCTTTAATACACAGGGAGACTAGGTGAGAAAACTACAGAAGAAAATGCCATTGACTCTGAAGGGTTAAGTGACATTGGGATTAAGTATCCCATGTGTGTTTAGTCCCGTGCTTCTCATAGGGGCTCAGCCCCTCCAGAGGTTCACAGTGGAAATAATTTGGGTAAGAAATAACGAAAGATAAACTTCTCTATAGCTTTGGTGTTCTCTGAGAAATATTGGCAATATTGGAAACTTTAACAGCACAGCCAAATGTATAATCTTTGTATGTGTGTATGCACAAGTGTCTACGTGAGTACATGATGGTAAAAAGAAAATCACTGACGTGCGACTTAGCTTTAATTCTCTAGCTAACATCTGTCAGCTATAAGTACTGTTGGATGTCATCAAGCTCTGTTAAAGCAATACCTATCACCCCTCCCCCACATACTCTCTTCCATTTCTTTCTCATCTGTCATCTGTTTTTGACAGTTTCCTCTGATATATTCTGATGTTGCCAGTATTCTCGATGTTCCCATACAACATTCTCTCTTTTTGAGGAGGTTTCCTGATTTTTATCCTGTAACCTTAAAGCAACACTATGTTGTTTTTCAACCTTAAAATAATGTTTCTAAACTCATTTAAGTGGTTGAAAAACGCTTAACTGGATGAAGCGTGCCGCCAGCTGCAACTGCACTATGTAACTTACTGGTCCTGGTACACTGCAGTTCCGCTAAGCTCCAGAGACCAAGCTCAAGCCCAGTCTCCCTGCTCCTCTCACCCACACGAGTGCCCTGTGTTGGGCCGCATGGCCGGTCAGTCTCCCCTCCAGAGCTTCAGCGAATTCTGGAGGCAAGCTCTGGACAACGGCAACGGCACCAGTACCGGCAACGGCAATGGCATCTTACCAGCAATGGCAATGGCACTAGTACCGGCAACAGCGACGGCACCAGTACCAACGATGATGGCGGCAATGAAAATGTTACCGGGACCGGTACCGCCCGTGGCAATGGTACTGGCAATGGTACTGGCAATGGCAACGGTACCGGCAACGGCACCAGTTGCCCTTCTCAGCCAGAGTACCAATACCACTAAACCTACATAGTGTTGCTTTAAGTCTATTTAGTTAAGAGGTTTGTGGACATTGTCTGAGATACTTCGTCTAACTCCACCATGCTAGCAGTGTACAAGTTATTAAATTGTTATTAATGTTTTCTTTAGATTCTCCCATTGGCATAGAAATTAACTGCAACTAAAGGAGAGAGAGAGATAATGTATTGGGACTGAATAGTTGAGAGGAAAAGTGGAATTGTCTGCCCTATTTAATCCTGCAGTGTCTGGGTCTTCACTCTCTAATATTCTCTCTAAATTACAACTACCTCCATGGTAATCTCACATTGCTGTGGCCTACATTACACCTGAGCCTAGGTGCTTGTGTATTTGTCTGTATTTGTCCAATTGTGAGTGAGATAAAACCAGACTATTGCAGTGGCGGTGATGAGACAGTCAATCAAACTGGATATCAGACATGGCAAAATTCAATCACTCAGAAAGGCAGCCAGATATTCAGCAATTCAGATTTAAAGTGGTCCTAGATTACAGCCTTAAAACCACAATGCTTTGTGTACTTTGTGGCCATTCATTTTTCATTTTGATGTAGGTAAACAAAAAACGGGACACTATCTGATTTCCCGTTTTCATTTTGATGTAGGGAAACAAAAATCGGGAAACGAATCGTCTCCTGTTTTCTCTTTTGGAAATTGAAAATTGTAAAATGGAAAACGAGTCTTTATCTGCTTTTCTATTGTGTATTTATTAAACACAAGTCAGAAAATAAAATACGACTATCATTCTTTTAATCAAGTTTGCTTTGCCTTGACCTGGAAAACGTTCTTCTTTGTGGGTCAAGGCAAAGCAGACTGTATGAATGTGTGTGTGAAAGGGTGAATGTGACATAAACAGTGTAAAGTGCTTTGAGTGGTCCAAGTGACTAGAAAATATATGTAAGTTCAAGTCCATTCTGAAACACATTCTGCGTCCTGTCATGTTGTGATAGTTTTGAACTGGCAGTGTACCTGCCTCTGGCCTCCGGCATCCTGCTCCAAGTGTCCAGCCGGCCGAGTGCCCGGCTCCTGTTTCCTGTTTGAAAAAAAGAAAAGAACAGATTACCAGAGAATTTCCTGATAACTAATAATGACTTATTCTCCCTGTAGATTCATCATGACTTCAGTGACTGGAATTGCACTGCTGGGCTTGGCCTTGTTTGCAGGACCTTCTGTGGCCTTTATCCCCACTGGGTTTGGGGTAACCAGTCATGAGAGCATTACTAAAACAGCTCTATTGCAAAAAGTGATGGAGACATGTCAGGCGGTGGCTAAGGAAGCTGGTCATGAGTTCAAGCACAAGGTAGGTTTGATAGTAAAAATGTGCAAGACAGCAAACCTAATCACACAGCATGAAGAAACATGGACATCCGCATACTGTACAAGCAACGGTCTGACTAGTCCTCACTAGTCTGACAAGTAAGGTCAGGTCAGACTAGTGAGGACTAGTCAGACTGTTGCGTTTACGAACTGATGAGGCCGCTTGGATAAGGAAACGTCTTCATAGACAAATACTAGTCCAGTTGCTTTCGACTAAACTGTTTCCTAGAGATGAATGTGAAATGTAAACATGAAACTAAGCTCTTGGCTTATATATCACTTAAGAAGCATCATACTATGTATACATATTATTGTATAAAAGGGGCTAAATATCCAACACTTGGGTCAAGAGAGGGGCTGAGCTGTCAACTGATCACCACCTGGTGGTGAGTTGAATCCACTGGTGGAGGAGGAAGCTGGACAGACTGGGCAGACCTAAACGTACTGTGAGGGTCTGTTGGGAACGTCTGGCAGAACCCACTGTCAGGGAGATTTTCAACTCCCACCTCTGGGAGAGCTTCGATCAGCTCTTGAGGGAGGTTGGGGACATTGAGTCTGAGTGGACCATGATCTCCACCTCCACTGTTGAAGCAGCTATTCAGAGCTGTGGCCATAAGGTCTCCGGTGCCTGTAGTGGCGGCAATTCCCGAAACCAGAGGTGGACACCGGAAGTAAGGGATACTGTCAAGCTGAAGAAGGAGTCCTATTGAGCCTGGTTGGCTCATGGGACTCCTTAGACAGCTGATGGGTACCAGCAGGCCAGATGTGCTGCGGCTTGGACGGTTGTGGAAGCAAAAACTCAGGTCTGGGAGGAGTTCAGGGAGGCCATGGAGGAGGACTACCGGTTGGCCTTGAAGAAATTCTGGCAGACTGTCTGGTGCCTCAGGAGGGGGAAGCAGTGCCCTGCCAACACTGTCTACAGTGGAGGTAGGGAGCTGTTTACCTCGACTAGGGATATTGTCGGGCGGTGGAAGGAATACTTCAAGGATCTCCTCAATTCCGCTGTCATGCCTTCCATCGAGGAAGCTGAGGCTGAGGACCCAGAGGTTGATTCATTCATCACCCAAGCTGAAGTCACTGATGTAGTTTGGAAGCTCCTCAGTGGCATGGCACCGGGGGTGGATGAGATCTGCCCTGAGACACCTCTGCAGCACCAGTGCCCCTGGTCTGGCATACTGGCAGGGTGGTGGTCCGTCTTTTCAAAACGGGGGACCGAAGGGTGTCTTCACACTCCTCAGCCTCCCCAGGAAAGTCTATTCCAGGGTACTGGAGAGGAGAATTGGGCCGATAGTCGAACCTCGGATTCAGGAGGAACAATGTGGTTTTCTCCCTGGCCGAGGAACACCGGACCAGCTCTATAACTCCACAGGGTGATTGAGGGTTCCTGGGAGTTTGCCCAACCAGTCCACATGTGCTTTGTGGACTTGGAGAAGGCATTCGACCGTGTCCCTCGTGGCATTCTGTGGGAGGTGCTCCGGGAGTATGGGGTTGGAGGCCCTCTGCTGAGGGCTGTACAGTCCATGTACGACTGGAGCAGGAGCTTGGTTCGTACTGCCGGCAGTAAGTCAGACCTGTTCCCGGTGCATGTTGCAGGGCTGGCCTTTGTCACCGGTTCTGTTCATTATCTTTATAAACAGAATTTCTAGGCGCAGCCAGGGGCTGAAGGGGGTCTGGTTCAGGAGCCACTGGATCTCATCTCTGCTTTTTGCGGATGATGTTGTCCTGTTGGCTTCTCCGAGCCAGGACCTCCAGCATGCACTGGGGGGGGGTTGCAGCTGAGTTTGAAGCAGCCGGGATGAGAATCAGCACCTCCAAGTCCGAGGCCATGGTTCTCAACCGGAAAAAGGTGGCTTGGAGGAGAGCTCCTGCCTCAAGTGGAGGAGTTTAAGTATCTTGGGGTCTTGTTCACGAGTGAGGGAAGGATGGAGCGTGAGATTGACAGGCGGATCGGTGCAGTGGCTGCAGTAATGCGGTCGCTGTATCGGTCTGACGGCTCAGCTCTTAATTTACCGGTCAATCTACGTTCCCACCCTCACCTATGGTCATGAACTTTGGGTCATGACCGAAAGAACGAGAACCTGGATACAAGCGGCCGAAATGAGTTTCCTCCGCAGGGTGGCAGGGCGCTCCCTTAGAGACGGGGTGAGGAGCTCTGTCACTGGAGGAGCTGGGAGTAGAGCTGCTGCTCCTCCACATGGAGAGGAGCCAGCTGAGGTGACTCGGGCATCTGTACCGGATGCCTCCTGGACGCCTCCCTCGGGAGGTGTTCTGGGCATGCCCCACCGGGAGAAAAAGACAAATTATTAATCGTTATTATTTGTATGGCAATTAATCAATAAATACCAATATTTCATGATTGTGACACCCCCGGTAATATTCAGTGTTGTTCTTGTCTGGATTTGGTCTGCACCAGCTGCTGAGCAGATGGTAAACAGCTCTTTCTTTTAGAGCAGTGAGATTTAACCAGAACAGTAGTGGCAGAGACAGAGATTTTATATGGGAAGTACTGCTGAATTGTTTATGCATTGATCCTGGGTGTGATCACTGGGTCCTTATTTTTACTTATTCATCCGTAGAATGGTATAAATGACTGTCAGTTAGTATTACTGTTCAAATTTGAACTGTCACCATAACAGAGGCTAAGATAAGGAAACTGTCGTGGGAATTTGGTTCTGCCTGTGGAGAGTCAAAGAACAAGACTGAAAAGGTAGCATGCACCCAAGTTTATTCTCATGAGAAGGGAACAGAACACAGGACTACACAGCAGACAGCAGTCCAGAGTAATGCCCCCAGAGCAGAGGTTGCTGCCCCTTCTTATACTCTTGTGGTGAATTATATGGTTACCCAGTATCAGTGACCCCTGCATTCTTTAGGAAATGGCACTCTTAACACAAAGTCTGGCAACTTAATGCCTACTCAGGAGTTGCTACATCCATAGAGTTTACGACTTAAAGCCCGTCAATAAACAAGGTCATGCACTGGTCAACCCAGTGTCCTTCCATTACCTCCAGACTTCAAAGACTACATGACTATGCATATACTAAGACTACATGACTAATGATCAGCAAAATTCCATCACAAACATTTATGAAAGGTATAATAAGTACAGGATAAAATTATCAGCTAGAAGCATATGAAACTAAGTAGTTCACCAAAACTGATTTTGATTTTTTTTACATTTACATTTATTTATACTTTTGGGAGATGGTTTTATCCAAAGAACCTTACAAGTGAGGGCATCACTAAAGCTTTGTTTAGTAAGATTCATGCTCTGATTAAGACTCAGTTGTTCTCCACACGGGCAGCTTGCCTCTAGTGACAGCAGTGCTGGTTGGTTGTGGTGGTGAGTCCAGCTCTTAGGTTCAGGGTGAACTGTCTTTTGGGTCTTGGGTCACTTTTGGGTCAAAGTTGGTGCGTAGACCTTCACTAAGAGAAACAATACTAATGTCTCATAATGCCATTCATGTCCATTTTATCAATAACCATATGGCCCCATGTCACAAATATTACATGTGAACATTTTTTGTTATGTTTGTCTTTCTGCATCAAGACTCTCCCAGCTGTATGTGAAGATCTTCATGCCTGCCCTGCCGGTGAGTTTGGTTCATTATGGACAACAGGGTTTCAGTTTTTATAAATGTTGGCAGCATGTGTAGCTGCCAGTCTTACTATCTCAGTCACTCCACAACTTTGTTCCAGACAGAAATGTTTCTAAACCCTGGGATATATTTTCATTAAATGAAAAATCTCAATTAAATGAAAGAACCAGTATCCCCCCCAGGGTGAACAGATGAATCAGCCCCTGATTTAATCAACAGTTTTGAGCCTTTCCCAGATGCTGGTGTTTTTGTTGGCTGATGACAAACCAATGTGAATACTTAATACTCTGCAGGCAAACTGGCTCGGTTTAGTTAGTGTTTATTCAGCTTTTGGTTATCTCATTTTTATGTCACACTGTAGGACTGATGGGAGCTTTTTAAAATAAAGTATATCATTATTCATTACAGGTTTTTGTCATTTTTATTTATTCTATTGCCATTCAACTTTATAATAAGGTGAGGACCAAATAATTTCTTAAGGGGAGAGAGCAAGAGGAACTCCATTTTTATCTTTGGTTTATTAAAACTTTCTGTATGCTTTTCTTTTTAATTAAAAAAAACAAAAACAGCAAAGCTCCTATGCTTGACTTGTAGCAGTGATGAAAATCATCAAAAAGATTTTAAAGACAACCTCGCCTCAAAGCATTTAAAACCATAATTATGTTTATATTTCGACTTTTCACCAAAATTGTTTTGCAAATGATTTGTTGGTTGATGTATTGCCTTCAGAGCCCACAGGAGGGCCACTGCCCACAGGTGAGGGAAACTGATCCATAGCAGCTGACATGTATTTGTGTTGGTGTTGAAATAACTAACAGCTGGATTGGATGGATTAAGAAGACATTTCACTTTAGCACCGTCATCTGATCTAGGTTCTAATTTGTCAGAATGTGTCGAGGGCTACAGCACTGTGATGCACCGCAGCTGTGCTTTGTGTTTATTGCTGCTGTCTTAGGCTGAAGTGTGAACCACAATTTCTGTCATCTGAGTTATGCTTCACCTCACATTCTTGTCTATAAGACTTTGGTGATGTGATCACAGCCATGGTGGAGAGAGTTGGCTGCACCCTGCGCTGTCAGTCGTTATAACGATTTGACAGTGAACTGTTGTTTTAAGATTGTGAAGGTCTGTGTGAACATGAGTGAGGCCTATAAAACAGGATGAACACAGGTAGGGAGGAAACTTTCACAAGCACCAGTTGGCATTTTTTAGCCGGTTAATGCATCAACTGAGATGCTGAATGTGGTTAATGTTACACCTGCAAGTATTGCTACTGTGGGATTATTAGTATGTCAGCTTTGCTAAATGCAGCCTCACAGAGCCGCAGAGCCACAGACTTCTATTAGTGTCTTACAGTTCAATCAGTGTTTTTATGCTCAGATTTGCTCTGTACCTTCATCAAACTAACACTGTTACAATTCCTTGTTGAACTTCTACAGGCAGCCTTCATGTACCAGATGCAGGGGAGGTATCTTCAAAATCAGGTGATGCCTCTTCATATGTTCTTAAACAGAAACTTCATTCTGTCATTCAAATTAACAACACTGAACCAAGGCTTTGCTGTGCTTTACAGGGAATTATATGGCCTCAGGTCGTAACTGGAGTGATTGGAAATGTGCTTAATGCAATCATTAACTACGTCTTCCTCTATCGTCTGGAACTGGGTGTTGCGTAAGTTTTCCCACATCATGAATATGAACTAAGTAATGCACTCAGTTTTCTCTACCTTCAGGTCTTAGTGAGTGAAGGAAGGACAAACAGCTTTAGAATGGTAATAACATTTTGCTCCTTTTTAAAATTGAAGATAAAAGAGAACTGGAAAATAACAAAAGATACAAACACGTACACAACAGTAATGCCTTTATTCAGAGCCGCCCCTCCCTACACACAGAAGAGGCGCTGTGCGTAGGGCCCCACGATCCATGGGAGGGACACAGTGTCCGCAAATGTGCAAAGGATGCGCATCGCTGGCGTGCATAGCACACCGACACAGCCCAAGGCAGGAGAGGAAGAAAAAGGGACGACACTGCACGCGTTGCCGCAATGATTGAATGATGAAGTTATTTTTATTTGATTTGTTCTTACTGATAAAGGTTGTTGTGTTAAAGCCCCTACAAAGAACTTTTAACTGGATAGGCAAAAGTCTCTCATCTCTGCTGATGTCTCTGTTTGACCTACAGCAAATGAGGCCATCAGTGGGAAGATAAACTATTTCTAAACAGTGTAACTCTTTACCTTCAGGAGGCAGTGGTCTGGTAGGCGCTAGAGCTCATGGGAAATGCAGTATTCAATCAGGCAAACTACTACCGCTTTTGTCCACAGGGGTCATCAAACATCAATACAAAATGAAAGTTCTTTGTAGGGGCTTTAAATGGCACATCGTTATACAGTCATTTTGTAAATATTATACATTTGGCATTGGGTGGGATTGGGTGAGGTTGGCGGGGGGGGCTCCAATGAAATTCTGCTTAGGGCCCCAGTTTGGCCAGGGGTGGCCCTGCCTATATTACACTGACAGTAAAACATTGAGACTGAAAAAATGAATAAAACAAGGTTAAAAACACACACACATATACGAGCTCCACATATATAGATATGTTTGAATAGATGATGGTGTGTCGTCGTTCCATCAGTCTGTGTGTGGCTGGTAATCTGAATATTGTTTCTTTGCTCTAAAATCTGCTGTTTTTGATTTAAGTGGCTCTGCAGCAGCAAATGCCATCTCTCAGTATGTGCTGGCTGTAGTTCTGTATGTTTACATCTGCTGGAGGGGTCTGCACAAGGCCACATGGGCAGGTAAGGCATCCTGTTTATTTATTTATTTGATCTTTTTATGTGGTCGACTGTATCAATTTTGTTATTCTCTCTAGTAATTTTGTCTTTCACTACAACAGTTACCTATTATAATCATTCAGATGTGTAATGATAAACAAAGTTAGTAACACTGTAACTGTGTAATGCAGTGTAAAGGAGAGGTGACAGAGACATTGTTGCACATAGTTTTATATCAGAGTGGTTATTAATTTACCAGTAATACAGTTATTCTGGTCTTAGACAGTTGCATATTTAGTTATGTAATGACTGAACACTCTCACTTGGCTCTCTACTGAACTTTAAACTTTTGTTATTTCTAAAACACACCTGCAGTATTTGAAATATTTAACATTTTTAAGTTACAGTACACAACCATGCAACTTTGGACACTAATCAAAAAATTGGATCATGATGAAACAAATGAAAAGGTTTCATTGTATCCCACATACTCTCTCAATGTCTTGACCCTTGATCCATAGGTTGGTCACTCGACTGCCTGCAGGAGTGGGGACCCTTCGTCCGGTTGGCCATTCCCAGTATGCTCATGCTTTGTCTGGAGTGGTGGATGTTCGAGGTGGGAGGCTTCCTGGCTGGTGTGATCAGTGAGGCTGAGCTGGGAGCTCAGTCCATCGTATATGAGCTGGCTACTATAGCTTACATGGTAATTGTAAATACTGATTCTCTGCAGGTGCGTTGCTTCAATGAAATTATGGTTCAGAAACCCTTTAATAGACTTGGTGTTATTGTCTGGTTTTCCCACAGTTCCCACTAGGATTCTCTGCTGCTGCCAGTGTTCGGGTTGGAAATGCTCTTGGTGCAGGAGACATAGAGCGAGCCAAGCTGTCAAGCAAAGTGCCAGTCGTCTGTGCATGTAAGAGCTCACACAGGAAGTAAAGACACGCCTTTTCCTCTTTGGTTGAGTTGTTTTATATGAAGCTCTGAAGTGTTCAATTGAAGGGTAATGTAGATTGTTAAATATTTACACAAATAATTTGTATACTTGATAGGTGAAAAGATTTAAGACTCTGGATTCTAGAGTTAGTGCAGAGAAAATAATATAGCAGAAATGTTTGTTTGAGAGGATTTTAATATTATGAAGTTGAGAGGAGGCAGTCGTTGAAGTATGTTTTAGGTGGGAGTTAAAGGCTGAGATTCTTCGCAGTGGTTCTGGAGGCCAGGGCAACCTCCTCATACTGTTACCCATCAGTGGTGTGTCAGATGTATATATCACCTGCCTCTTCTGATAGCTATCAGATTTAGAGTGCCACCAACAATGCAGACTAGTGGCACACACATTTACAGATGTCTGTGCATGCCTTACATGTGGGCAATGGTAAATGCCAGCTACAAAACACATGACCACCCAACCTCAGGCTTTTGGGGCAGCAGCAGTGCAATGTGTAGAGTCTTTATGCCTCTGTCACACTGTAGGCCATCTGTGTTTATTTACAGTAGCAGCTTCTTGACGGTTGATTTGGAATAACTTTATTATGGTTTTAATATCTGTGTTAATTCATTTATGTTTATGCTTGTGTGTGTTTGTTCCCTTTATGGGGTATTCAGCAGTGAAGAGGCAAACAGGAAACATAGGGTATGACGTGCCTCAAAGTCCATAGGCGGAATAGAACCCACCTATTTGATATTGAACACTTTGGGGTTCCACAGTTTCATGGCATTTCACAAATTATATGTATTCATTGTGCATCATTTTAAAATATATAATTTTCTTTTTGTCTCTTTTTCTTGTTGCAGTCATAATTGCGGTTTTTGTCGGAGCGTCTCTCGGCCTGGCCAGACATGTGGTTGGATACATTTTTACCTCTGAGCAGTGAGTAAAATCTTTGGCTCTGTGACCTTTCACTTTCTGGAACTGACAAAATTGTTCAGTTATTGTGTCTGTTTGTTTCACACTGTTGTCTAAACGGTCATAAATTAACTAATGTCATCTCATCTTCATACTGACTGAACTCTGAAGTCATTGGTGCTGCCACAGCCCAACGAACAAACCTACAAGCTCAATTAATGATTACACACATAAACTATTCTCAGTTTTTAGGGAAATACGACAGACCATAATCATTTATCCATGATGGTGGTCAAGAAATTATAATTTTACATTAAAGTTATTGTGTTACTATGTCATATTATATTACATGGGTTTTGTTTCAATTTGAGATATGATGGAGAGATGTTGTTAACATGTAGTGTTGGTACGTGTTTCACACAGAGATACAGTGGGATCCAAACATCTGAGACCTCCCTCAAATATCTATTTTCACATGACCCTGAAAATAATCAAGGAAGCTTGATGATTATTCGTGAAAATTCAGAGGCTTGTTCACGTAACTCAACATACAACATCCTTACATGTTATAAATAAGGCTGTGCCTCAGGTTGCTAGCACGTCATTACTTACATCATAGCAATGTGATTGTTGGGGAAAAAGAAATCAGAAAGAGTCTGAAGCCAGATTGTTATTCTAGGGTCACAGGGCTTCCCTGGCCTCAAATGATGGTTAGACTGAATGTTTCTAAGGGGGTGGTGCATGGAGCTCTAAAAGGCATGGCAGAAAACAGGATGTATTACAGCACAATTATAGAATGATCAAACTGACCCCAAATCACCACATCATCAGAAGGTCAATACAACCAGCTTAGCTTCCCCAGAGAAGGAAAAACAACTTCATTTCAGATTTAAAATTTGTTAATTTAAGAGCATGACTCCAATCAGCAAAAGTACAGTCATAACAATGTTGGTCTCAGACGGCAAGAAGTGGTTTCTCTTCTCAGGACAGGAAACATAGCCCTCCCTCTGTGAGCAAAGAAATATCAGCAGTTCAGTGGATGACTGGGGAAAGTCCTGTTTACTGTTCAATGTATATGCATATCTCAAGACCCTGTAGGAATAATAAGGGATACGCTCATGGAGTCTATTCCAGCTGCATTCTGTCTGTAAGTAAAAGGTGGACATGTCTAATACTGGGATATTCTGAAATGAATGCACATAGAGACATCAGAGATTCAAGTTTTCACTCAGATTGTTTAGCCGGTCTCCGACTTGTGGACCTGATTGTATACGAATAGAGATTACTGATGTACTGACTCTGTATCTCTGTTTCTAAGGGACATTTTACAGAGGGTTTCTGACGTCATGTTTGTATTTGGTTTCATGCATTTTGTTGATGCCATTGCGGTAAGAAACTAGCTCAACAACAGTTAAATTCATTCGACATTGAACGCTGACTGAACATTTTGACTGGAGCTGTGTGTTTGTCGACAGGGTGTGGCAGGAGGAGTTCTCAGAGGAGTAGGGAAGCAGCTGATTGGTGCTCTATGCAGCTTGGTGGGGTACTACTTCATTGGCTTCCCCATCGGAGTGTCCCTGATGTTTGCGGCAAACATGGGGATCGTAGGTATGAAAAGACCACCAGTATCCTGAAATATAATTTAGCATTTTCTCCTGATTATCAAGCAACATTCAGGAAAGCCATTAAAACTTCTTTCATCTCTGCTGTAGGACTGTGGACAGGTCTCACAGTTTGCGTGTTAATGCAGTCGATTTTCTTCATTTCATTTCTGTGGAAACTCAATTGGAAGAAAGCTGCAGAAGAGGTGCATACCTACATTCCTAAACCAATCAAAACGCTCCTATTAGAAATCCAAACAAACTATTAATGACAACTGTTGTAAATGTCTGTGATCAGGCCCTTGTGAGAGCAGGAGTCCAGGTCAAAGAAGAAAAAGAGATGGATGGGATGGAAAACACAGGTATACACCAGTGCGCTAACTTGTGTGGTGCAACACTTACGCAGCGGTTTAGTGTTAATGCTAAAGTTCTCCCTGTAACTTTCAGACCCGAGTCACAAGCAGGCCACTGAATCCAGTTGTGAGAGTGCTGCTGATGATCACACATACGCAGAGGAGCGTGACCCGGGCCAGAGTAAATCTACCACTGCTACCACAGTGGGAGAAGTTCTCTCAGTGACACAACTGGTTTTACGGCGTGGGCTGATACTGTTGGTCATGGTCCTTATCCTCGTCGTTGGAGTCCTTGTCAGCGACTACCTTATCATGCTACTGAAGTGAGTGTTTTGATGAAGTGGAGCCAGCAGTCAGATGGACAGCTGTCAAATACGATGGCATAATGTTCCACTGAACAATCTTTGACACTGAATGATCTTGTAAGTGTGAAAGGGTTACTCTCATTGTTTATCCCACTGAGGGTCAATGCTTCAGTCTGCAGCTTTGTGCAGCTATCAACTCTCATACAGCATGTAAGCAGGCAGCCACTCCAATGACACCAAACTGAACAGATGAGAGCTGAACGTGTAGCAAGTGAAAGGGAATCAGGGCCCCGTGTGAGGAGTCAGCCAACCGAATCGGGCTGAAAACCAAATGAACAAATACTTTTTCTGTTAAATGTAACATCAGGCAGGTGTTTGTTGTCATGACAGCCATAATGAAAACTGATGCAATACTTTATGCCACTGTTTTTACAGTGACTTGTGTTGTTTCCTATAAGAAGAACTGAGAGTAAAGTGCTGTACATGTTTATATTTCATATAGAGCATACCAAAGTGTAGTAACTCAGGTAGGGTTAAAAGGGCATTCCAAAATTGTTAAGATTTGGAGTGACAGTGTTGATTTTTATAGTGTGTGAGGTCAGTTAAAGACGAGACAAATATTATTGTATTTTTCAATAGGAATACATAAATAGCGAAAACACGTGTTCACAGCTGCAAGACTTTGTATATACGATACTATATTTTCAGTAAAGGGTTGTTGTTGTTGTTGTTGATAGACCAAAATGTAACAGTAATAAATGTACTGTATATATTTTTTCTTAGTCAACCCCTGTGTGTTGCAGATAATATTGTTTAACTGTTCCAGAATCAGTCTGTGTTTTGTAGTACACACATTAAATGTATTGGACATGTACAGAGCTTATAGCCAAATACCAAAGACAGTTGTCAAAGGGAAATTCAGCAATACCACCAAGACACTATGTAACCAGTACACTGACGGTTTTCTCATATCAGCTCAGTTCTTTCTTTCCAGTTTGAATAAATAACTAAATGGTATGAGTGTGTTGTTAAAAGTTGACTGATTTTTGTTGAAAGGTGAATTGCTTGTTTGTTTAGAGGTGAATAACAGCCTCTTAAAACTGTTAGCCTGGTAAAAAAAAAAAAAGTTAGTTCATCTGGAACTAACCAACTCACTCAGTATTCCTCCGCACCATACTGAGTGAGTTGGTTAGTTCCAGATAAACTAACTTTTTTTGGACCAGCTAATGCATTGTACATTTTTTCTTTATATGATACTCTTGAACTGGTGTATTATTTTGAGACAGGACTTCTCATAGGTGGCGAAGATACACTGATTAATCGTCCCCCATTCACAACCATTCACTGCCTGTGTCGAAGCGCTGGTATTTCTCAGTAGGGGGGGGCAGAGACTTTTCAACTCCAATATCATACTTGGAGGCCATTTGTACCTCATACAATCCCACTTCAAAAAACCTGAGCTATGCCTTTAAGGTGAACTGTGGAGCAGCTTTTAACGGCTCCTTCTGGTCAGGGTTTGAGTTAGCTCTCATAAACCCTGCTCTGTCTCACTGCTCTGATAAATTCAGATTTTTAGCCTTATCTGTTAAGACTTTATTTATTCAGTTCACATATTTACAGTTAAACATTTAACATAATTCTTTAGCATTTTGATTCAGTTTTGCACAGTTACCATATTTATTCATGTTTTCAGTGCAGTAGAGCTGAAGATGTCCAGGCAGAGTGAGAGAGGCTCTGAGCTCAGGAGGAAAGACAGGCAGCACACAATCATGAAACTGTGTCTTTTAGTGTGGATGGTTTATTAAACAACTTAATCACACATTGAATTAGTGGTTTCTGGTTGTGGGGTGGAGGTCTGCTCTGCTTACCTACCTGTGAAAGTCACCGCAGGCCACTGCTGGATAGTGAAGTTCTTTTTTTTCTTTTTTAACACTATTCAAGGACAAAATGAAATCGCACAATTACTCAGAAAACACTGTAGAGTCTGTAGATTCATTTCAAAGGTTGTGTCAGCAAGACTGTGGTCTGACCTGACCTCTGCTGCTCTGCCACATGCCAAAAGGTTCTTGATGGAGAAGCATATTATAGATCAGACACGTAAGGCTCGAAGAGTAGGAATATTTAGGGTTTAAACCATGTTCTTGCAGATTTTTCTGTTACTTTGTCTGTCCACTGTGGATGCACTAACACACTCAGCAAGACAGGTTTTGTGTTTGCAGAAGCTTCTGCCAGATTTGAAGGACAAACAAGCATCAAACTGTGAGACTGGCAGGGGAAAGAGTCCAGCACAGCTATTATTACTTACACACACACACACACACACACACACACACACCCCATAATGAAAGATGTACATGGCAGTTCATTGACAATGGCAGTGTGAACCCCACTGCTATGCTTTATTCTATTTTTCTTTTAATGTTTCAATCCACACATTTTCGTGCAAAAGGAGATTTTTTTTTCTTTCATAAATAAGTCCCACTGCCAAGTAGGCGGTGTCAGTCCTGTTCTCTTGGTTTTAGAAGTGCTCATTTGTGTCCAGGACAATGGATTTTATCTGAACAACAGGAGTTCTCTTGAATGGTACTAAGAGCTGCATTTTGAAACCCTCTGGAGAAGGAAATAAAAAGAAACATTTACCAAATGATGAAGAGATGAAAAAGCAAATTAAAAAGACAACAAGTAAAAATAATAAACCAGTACAATTTCAATAGGGTTAGAATCCTAAAAATAATGCAGGTGACCATGTTACTCCTTGGTCAAGACAAAACAAGGCCATATCTTGCAAATGTTGTTGTGTATATGCAGTCCCTGGATAGAACTATAGTATAATGCACAGACAAGGCTCGCAGACACATTCAAATTAATACTTATAGACACTAAAGAGACACCAATCAACCTAGTGTGCATGTCTTTGGACTAT
Source organism: Selene dorsalis (assembly GCA_900303245.1). NCBI lineage: Eukaryota > Metazoa > Chordata > Actinopteri > Carangiformes > Carangidae > Selene > Selene dorsalis. Next base: position 19,574 of record OMNW01013808.1, read on the forward strand.
GGGAGGAAACCAGAGAGAGCCCATGCGGGCACAAGGAGAACATGTGAACTTTACACAGAAAGCCTCCAGGCTGTTAGGTGACAGTGCTGAACACTACATCACTGTGAGTAATGAGAATGTAATCCTATTTAAATAAGTCTTTCCAAAACATCAGGCATGTGGTAAGACTATCAGTTTAAACATTGTCAACACAGTTTTCAGTGTGGGAGACTGAAAGACAGGGTCA
>OMNW01013812.1:0-48067 GCA_900303245.1 Selene dorsalis
AAAGTGGCTACTAAATTAAATAATAGAAGTGAATAGTTTTTACTCTCTCTATAAAACATCTCAACCTAAATGACCAAAAAGCCAACATCTCTACTCTGTTAACATTTCCCAGATGTGCGGGAGGAGAGGGTGTAGACGAAGAAGGTACAGCGACGAGATGGGAATATGGTGATAAGAAGACGGAAAGAGCGGAGCAGTAGGAGCAGAAGAATACATCGGGGTGAGTAAGGAAGGGGAAGAGGCTGTCACAGCCTCCAGGGGTGAGGTGGGGGGCCAGAGGTGCGAGAGATGGGGGTCTGTGCTGTCTGGGTGGTGGGACCACAGGGAATGACAGAATAATTAGGACGAGCATCTTACAGGAAATAAAAACAGTGTGGGCAGGATTGCCAAGAGGCAGCCAGCCAGACACTGTTGAAAACTACAATAAACTGTGCAGTGTATGGGTTAAAAAAAACTTCTCATAGTGCGCTGCACAAGTGAATTCATGACCTCTGCAGCTTAGACTGAATGTAAATAGTTTATTTCCTGCAGAGGGCATCATAGATGCTCTGTTTTCAATATTACGGTTGGTTTCTTCATTTTAGATAGGAACTATACTGTTGACTTTTCCCAGTTTAATAAAATCTGTTAATTAGAGATCACTGGTGCAGAATGAAAGGACATTTTCTAGACCAAAACAAACACTTCGTTAATATTGTTCTGCTCATGTTTGTTGAGGTTGCTGGGATGTCAGTGTGTGAGTTTGCGTTCCACCTTGTTTTGTCTGCATTTGTTGCGATGTGTTGATTAACTGATGGAGCGGGAAACCCATTGGATACCTCAGCAGCAAAGGTCATCCATCCATTCTGTCAATTGTATGTGGATATTTGAGAGGAAAAGAATGACAGGCATGGAGAGAACACAGAAAAGAGAGAGCGGTGACTTTGAAGACTCCTCTGTGTATATGTCACTGTCAAGAGTGTTCAGCCAAAAGCGGACTTGGGACCTCTAGGCAACGCAAACACACAACTGAAATACTCCACAGCACTGCTTCAGACACAGTCAAGGCACAACATGAAAGAGCATTTTTCTCATTCTCCTGAAGACATGACTTATGTGGCATCCTTTTCTGTTTGCGGCCCCTTTTCCAGAGACGTTGTTGGCTTGCTTTTCAGCAATTCTCTGAGTAACGCGTAGTAATGGGAGGGAAAATGGAAAATTAGCTTCTAACAGATGAACTGAAATACTACCCGGGTTGCACTCACAATTTAATCGGCATGAAGGTCTAACCTCAAATTTGAAATCTCTTTGTAGCTTCAGAGTAACTTTGTGTCATGCCTTGATGTGGTTTTGACATCCAAGAATGACTCCTACATAATGAAAGCAAATGACCGGGCTAATGCTTCCTGGCCAGGAGATCAGGATATCACTCATACAATTTGTAATGCTTGCTCACTACTAAACAGACAGACAGCAGACGCCTTTTAAGAGCAGTGTGTGACAAGTACATCAAAAGAAATAGATTATTAAATGAAGAGAGAATTGTTGTAAGCCAGCTTCAGATTGATGCGGTTTATTTGTATCATAGATGCTTCTGCCTGCCTTGTTTTGTTTTCTAAGCCAGTTTTCCAGGAGGTATCACTTAAGCTGGTTGGATGTCTGGAAAAAATTGAAATTCAAACCTCTGGGTTGATATTCCACTGCTGATCCCTAATCTAGCCTGGTTCCAGACCTCGAAATCTGTGCCCAGATTTCAGATTTCATTTTTTTTCTCCACTTCAAATGCATCTGATGCTGAGCTCAGTGTTGGAGGTTACGATGAAGGATGAAGACGTTGTTCTTCTGTGCCAGCGCCAGAAAAATGACAAGCATGACTGAGATGGATGTAGCAGTGCAGGTTTTTGGAAACTGGCTTAAAGAAATAAAACTAAAACAACTTCAACCTCTTTGCGTGTTTCTTTGACTAACCCAATAAATGTCGTGCTTGCAACCATGGCCGCAGCTTTCATGTCAACTAAAGACAGCATCAATGGGACAGACGCATCACCTGCTGCTGTTTGGTTTTTGGGTACAATAATAACTCTTCCAGTCAGAAAACACCAAAAAAAAGAACATGATGTCCAGACAACCAAAATGGCAAATGAGCCTGATTACTTAAAGACTGAGTAGTTTGACTTGTACTGCTTGAAATAAAAACCAAGATTCTATAGCTATAAGTAGCTTTATGTAAAAAAAAGCCAAGGCTGATGGGAATGTCATTAGATTTGCAGGTATTTGGAAAAATCTGTGTCTGAGAAATTTGAGTTTTGACCTGACCATGATGCTGGGAGAAAAGTCAGGATCACTGAAGTGATTGGAATCTCTCCAAAAGGAGCTTAAATATAGAAATGCTAGCTGAGATGTTTCAGTGTGGACTGACAGATTGCCGACTGACACTGCCATGTTGCCAAGTAAAAAAATAAACATCGACGCCACACTACTGTGTTTTCTTAGCAGTAAAAAAAAAATCATCCACTGTTTCCCAACTATTCCAGAATCAATTCTGACAATGCAAACTTGACGCTTGGCTGCACATGTATTCTATGTTTTAGGAGCAGACCAGAGTTTTTCAATTTGACAAGGTCAAAGAGTCACCGCTGTGCAACTGGCATGAAGTTGGAAGCAACATGCGTGAAAAATGTATTTTCCGATCTATACCATACAGACAAAATATCCTGTCAGCGTATGTCAGCGAGCCTGCAACGCAAACTGCTGCTTAACAAAACACAGTACAACAGCCAACATTATCTTCAGCTATCTAAGAAGCGATATTATTTTCTGTTTTTGTAAATGAGTCCACCATACTTCTATGAAATAGAGGTAATTTAATTTCCAGTAGGGCCCCAGTCCACAGAGGCATACTCTGCTCGGAGCAGCTCCACCAGGATCCCCTGCCAGCATACAGAGATCACAGGCCAGCACAGGCTCTCCATCCGTGTACATGTCATGTACATACTGTCTACAGTAATGCTATTTGTGTTTTATTGTACCTGTAGAGGATGACAATCTTAATTTTACCTCCATGTTTAATGGCTGGTTGTGAAAGCTGGGCCCCTGGACATGGGCCCTGAGGTCCCTCTAACCTTTATCTGCGATCCAACCAGATTTAATGTGGATACAACATAAACATTCTCGTGTGGGTGTCTTAATAAGTCAATGGGGATATAGGTTATTGTGATTTTCATTATCCCTCAGTTCACAGCTGGGATTCGGCCATATCTCATGAATGAGGTAAGAAAATTACACCCCTGCGTGGGTTTCAAGATAACTGCAGCTGTAGTGCTTCCAAGAGGTCGTCGTATGAGCTACATAAACATATGTATTACAAGGATTTGGCTATTGTAAAACCTCTGAGTGATACTGTATGATGTTGTGTCTCAGTGTGTCAGAATACGTATTTAAAGATAAAACCAACACGGTAAACAAACACTTCTTTCAAAAAACAGAACCCTGGGGTCTTTGGTTTGATTGGCAGTAAGTGTGATTGCAATCTGGCCAACGTCCCAGTGAAATGTTCAGACACCGGTCTCGTATACTATATGTGGTCAGGTTAGAGGTTGTCTGTGTCCTGTTCGACAGAATTAGCGCCTGGATAGACGGCTGTCATCTGAATTCTCTGCAGAGTCATTCAGAAACACATTAGGACATCGCATATGGCCTGTAAAATGTTGTAGTGGGACTGAAAGACTGCCAAAAGCAGACCAACCCGAGGCAGATGTTTTACGTGGGTTTATATTAATTAGGATTGCTCTAAGGACAAGTCAAGCTATTTCGAGTGATATTAATTTGTGGACCAATATTATAATCCTCACTTCAAAGGTTTTTATAGAGACTGAAGAAAGAGTAAACATATTTACAACCAAAAACCAATAAAGACAATCAGTCCAATCTATTTGAAATTATAGCTAGTTAGGGGTGGGCGACATGACGATATTAGATTGTGAAGGATTGGAACTTGTTGACAATCTGCCAAAGCAGAGAGATCGTAGTATCATTCATCCATTGCTGTTCTATGCTCTTGCACAGAAGCAGTTTTTTTCTTCAGCCAGATCACACCATTTGCTTTAGTCCACAGTCCTAGAAGTGCTAGTCCTAGAGACACAGCGATCAACTAATCCAATGCCCCTTTTCCACTACACAGTTACAGCTCTACTCGGCTTGACTCAGTTTAGGTCTTTTTCCATTACAGAGCTGATTATTTCATAGTTCCTCCTCAGCATGGGTGGGGTTGTCATAGCACGGCGGCTACGGCTGCGTCGTCTCGCTCTTGTTTTTTCGGTCCTTTCGTTAGCTCCAAACTAGTCTCACTCACCAGACCTTTATCCAGAAAAGAAAGGTCTGGCTGGACGGACAGCTGTTTGGATTTCTTTCGACCAATCAGAATCCTTCTGGATGGTACCATAGCAACTATGTGCTTGCAAAATACTGTCGGGGGGAAACATATTTTGGTGTAACACACCCACCAAAAACTCACCTCCAAGCAGAAAAATGGCTACATCACAGCAACATATAACACCTAAAAAATTGGTAAAGGACATTTGTCGAGTCTGCAACACGACTTATACAAATAAAAGAAACAAACATGGGCTGGTTATAGGTGTTAAACGAGTGAAGCCTGACTACACTTTGACTCTGGATGAGATAACAAGTTCAACAGTCAGAACCACAGACAACGTGATCCATGTCTGTGACTCCTGCAGAACTTTACTAAAACAGTATCAAAATACCAAAATAACTGCATTTTCATGCCATGTTTTGTTGTTTGGCGTTCACTCACTGAAGATGATGGGCCAAGCTTGATAGGTAAAATAACGGACCACTGCAAACAAGAAAATCACATTATGGATTGGGAAAAGGCCAAAAGTCATCTGCACTGAAAACAACAGGCACCAACACTGGATTATGGAGGCAGTGGAAATCAGAAAGCGGGCCCACACAGCCATGAACCGGCATGAGGGGGCTTTCTTGCTTTCCCACACCTGGAATGACATCCTCCAGCAGCGAGCCGACAGCAAGGGGCGGTGTCAACCTGTAAATCCTGACAGGTTGACACCCCCCTTGACACCTCTGATGAAGATAGAAGTTCCTACAGTCGAAATATGTCAGGCATCTTTGACAGATTAGCCTACATGTCTGATAACAGAAGAAACCAAATAAAAAACTACTGTTAAACACAGACTTTATGAATTTTATTGGACTGATAGATAAAACTTTTGCCTTAGCCAAGCCAGAACGTCCTTCTTGGATAGCAAGTGACGTAACCATACTCTTTGAATATGTAAAAGAACCGAGCATGCCTTCCTTATTGCAGTCTGCAAATCTTCATCAAAAGTTGCCATTTTGAATTCGGATATTGAAATACCAGTGACTCCTGTTGTTGTTTCCTTTCTCCGAGGGGACTGTGACAACTGCAACAGGAAGGCGGGACTTCCACTGTGGCTCATTCCAGCCAATGAGAGGCTGATCACAGTAGTGAACTTCCATCAGCTCAGACTAAGTGAGGAGTGACCCAGCCTGGGGTGACATCAGCTGTTGCAACCTTTCTGAGGAGCCAGAGGAGCTGTTTATTAACTCGGTTTGATCTTCATTGTCTGATTAAAATCTGTTCATAGAGGTTCTTCGGCCTAAATGCTGTGAATATTTTTATTTTCTTTTAGGCCTATACTTTTTAGTTTTTACATATAGGAAAATAGTTGGGTTGCACTGTTCAGTAACTTGCAAAATAGTCAAAAGCCAATAGTTTAAATCAATGTAAAAAAAATCTTGATAAATCGTGATTGTGATTTTACTGTTAAAAACTAGATATTTTTGCTATATCACTCACCCCTATAACTAATCTTTGTAAATAGAAGCTCGAGGAGTTACCTCTCTCCAGATCAGGGAGGGAACGGTGCATGTTCAGTGATGCGTTCATTGAACGTAATGTCATTCAGCCCTGAGTGACAGCGCAGTTAGCGAATTTACTGATGAATGGCACGCTCACTGAATGCACCTCTAACAGTCGTGTTGTGTCGCTCGCGAACATCTGTGTAGTACATTCAGTGAACGTGTCGTTCACGTACTGTCACTCAGGGCTGAGGGCTCGCGTTCACTGTGTGGTACATAACACAAGCGACACACGATACATTCTCGAACGTGTCGTTTACTGAATGTAGTGCTGAAAGTAGTGTTGTGTTGTTCGCAAGCGTGTTGTTTTGTCCCTCGTGATGTCTATGCCCATGAACGTTCAGTGAACGTACTACACAGTGAATGTGAGTCTTAGAGTTGACTAATGAACTGAATCATAATTGTCTGGGAGTGAGAGGGGCTCCTGCCAAGCACTGAACGATTCTGTGAACGGATTTTTTTGAACAAATCTTTTTAATGACTGATTGTAGTGATTCAGTACTCTCAAAAGAACTGCCGTTGCCATCACTAGTGGTCATGGATGTCAAAGAAAAATTATATACCAGGCTTAACTTAATTATAGCAACTTCATGCATTAAAGGGGAACTATGTAGGATTTTTACTGTAGCTATGCTACAGTTTTACCTTCATTAAACAGCTTCAGAATAATTGTGATGGTTAAATAAATGACTTGTTACATGTTACAGGGAGAATGGAGGCTCTCTGTCTTCCACCTGGCGTCTCTTGGCTGAAAACCAACCTTGCAACATCAGTGCAGTACACCGACCCGGTGTCCCAGCTCTCGTCTCTGCGTGCCACGACAAAAATACGTCCCATAGCCTGTAATCTTTTGTTTATGACAGCTGCTGTAAAGCCTAGTTTATGGTTTTGCGTCATGCCGATAGCGTACCGTCGTAACATTATATATGATACTGAAAAACAAATGCTTTTATTGCAAATATTGAAGTGCAGGCGATGGAGAAGACATTTGCGCAGGTGGTCTGTATGACCACTAAACCAGTCGAGGCTGAGAACGGGTGAATTTATCACACTGGTTCGCCCACTGAGGAACCTGGATGACATGGATCAGGCTATGGCGTAGGGGTCTGTGTCGACGGCATAGCTACAGCGTAGGTACGCTGTCGACATGATGCGGAAATAAACTAAGCTTAAGACTACACAAATATACATGTCGTAACATTATATGTGATAAATAACGTTATCCACCTCTCCATGGATTACTTTTTCGCAGGCTTCGTCAGAAACAAATGTACATGGCTGGGAGGAGGGTTAGCAAAACAGCAAAAAACGACCAGACTTGCATAGTTCCTCTTTAACTTTGCAAGTTTTGGAATAGTAACAACCTTTCAGTGAAACCCACCAAAGATTCTTTGGTGCCTTCATTTAGTTGTAATGGGGTTGCCAATGTTTTGACAGTGCATGAGGTTAATGATGTCGGACTATCCTATTACTAGTGGCATGCAAACTCTATACCGCCTGTCGGTGAATGCTCTGTTGCCTTGGGCTAAGTAGATATTACTTCAGGGAAAAGAATCTCATTCAGCAGGCAGGTAATACTGTCTGTGTCCTCAGAGACTGTTGTCTGTTATCTGGATTTGAGCAGTGTTGCTCACAGCCCAGAGCACATGAATTTAACATGATTTTCTGGATGATGACAAAGGCATGTCTTCCTTGTAAGTTTGGACTACAAGATATAGCATATCTGTTTCACATTATACTGTGCCTCCCAAGGTTTACCCTGCAAACCATTCAAAATACAGCTCCAATAATCAGAGCCACATTTTTGCTGCAGGGAGGGAGCTTTTTTGGGATGGGGGCAGGGGGTTGTGAGGTGCAGGTAGTGATCATACTGTCAATTTGCACTGGATGGTTATTCTTTGTTGGTCTCCTAGACCAAGCATGATTCATAAATTCAAAGCTTTGTTACAATAATTCAAGTTCAACAGATGTACATCAACTTTAAAGCTACAGTTGGTAAGTTGACGAAAGTGAAAGTAAAGTCCGCGATTTGGTCGGAAATTTCAAAACAATAACGATCAGTATGAAACACACGGGCTAAGTTAGCTTACTGTAACAACAACAGTCTTCTTACTTGTTTTTGCTGTGTAAGCGGGCCTTGTCCACAGTGACACGGGCAGTTTTACATTTCTCGGCTGCTCTGCCATTGCACCAATAGGGAGGCTATGCAGCAGGGTGCGAGGGTACCTGTCTGCAGCGCGTGTACGAGCTGTGATTGGCTGCCACTGCTGCTCCCTCTACCTGACTGGTGGAACAGCACTAGCCTTGGATTTTTGCAAATATGATTACAGGCTGTAGGTAGAGCTAGAGATTTGGATTTGGTCCTAAATTAATAATTTCATGTACGACTATCAGAATATAGTGACAGTTCCAACAAATATGATTAAATGTAAGTTACCAACTGAAGCTTTAAAGGACTAACTTTTAAAGTTGATGTACATAAGTTAATTCAATATTTAGATGAGAAAAATTATAAAACTTTAATGTTTGTATTTACTAATTAGCTTAGCTTAGCACAAAGACTGGAGCAGGGGGAACATTTAGCCTGGTTCTGTTCAAAGACAACACATTTTACCTGGGAAGTGAACTTATTTGCTTGTATAAAGTTTGTTTGATCTGATCAATAAAGTGTAAAACAGATCATTTAGGGTAATAATTAAGGATAATGTGTGTGGCTTTTAGTTGGCTTGAACCTATAAGCTTTAGAGATGCTGGTCTGTGAATTTACTTGATGATAGCTTCAGTCTCAGATTTGTATCAGTATGGTTGAACTCTCAAAAAATCAAGAAAGTGAATAAGTATATTCCTCAAACTATTTGTGTATGAGAATGTGCTTTTATGTACATAAAAGAACACATACAAGTGTGGTTACCGTCTCTAATAGCTCGTCCTATGGCTCATGCCCAGCATTCATTTAATTTTTGGCTTTGCATGGAGCAGAGACACAAGATCTTTTTGAACTTTCAGAGAGATCTTCTACAGATCAAATATCTGAAGATTTCCTGGGGATTAGTTGTAGATGAGCTCCAGTAGTGATTGAATCACACATTACTTACACAAACAACAGATAGATCTTCTTAACATCTAACAGGTGGAGCGGTCAGTGCAAAAAGGATTTCCTCAATCATTATCATGGTAAATGCACTGTACATGTATGTGCAGTAAGGCAGATAAACAGGTTCAGCCAACCATTATTTACTGCTGGTATCTATGTACTTTTGAGAAACATGAATCTCGTGAAATTAGGTTTTCTTTGGAGATAAGTGTGAGATGCTGCAAAGAGTTATCTCTATTTATAAATGGAAAAGCTGCTCATTGTTCCTGTAGGGAGTGAAGCACTGACATGATCCAGATGTAGCCAAAGAGCAATTCAAAGTGAAAGCCTTCCTAAACACAGAGAATGAAGTCAGACTCAGATTAGATGTTGGCAACGTGCTATCATTCAATTCTAGCAATGCAGATTCACTGTGTAATTTATTATTATTTATTTATTATTATTCACTTTTTTCACATCCTTAGGTCAGACTACTGGCTGATACTAACTAAATTCATGTTTAACATCAGGTTCAACTAACATTTGTGCTTAGTGCTAAATAGCTAATGCTAAAATAAGATGGTAAACACTGTAGGCTGCCAACATCCTGAACCACAAAGTGAGGATGCAAATCAATTTGACAACATGTGTTTCCGGGGGACATTAAAAAGTGATCAACCTGGCCAGGACTTGATGTTCTACGCTCAACTGTGACTTTTGAAGTTAAAAACACAAGTGTTATTATTATTATAAGTGTTATAATAACAAGTGACGAGAAACAAGAGAGTCAGAGAGAGATAGGGTCATGGTGTGGCCACATCGGACTTGAACCCAGGCTGCTGCTGCAGTTAGGATTGTGTTTTCATGGTATGTGATTTATTTCCTGTTCTATTCTAGTTATGTGATTAATTGCTATTTACATTTCATGAGCTTATCACTGTTTTCATATCATATCATTCAGTGTTTCATTCACCAGTGCCACCCCTGTGCTGCTTGTAATTTACAGCTCCACCTTTTTGACACTATAGGCGGACTCACAGCCAATAATGATGATAACCAGCCTCTGACTAACACAGGGCTAAGAGAAGGGAAGCCAGATAAAATCCAAGCTAGGCTGATCTCACTTGTTGACATAGGCCCCTCCTGATTCAAGCATGTTAGCATTACCAACGTGAGTATGTCAGCATTCTGTTGTCTCAGTACGGCCTCTCTTACCCTCTTTCCACCTTATGAACCTGGTGCTAGTTCTAGGCTGTGAAGCTGAATAAATAGGCAATTTAATGAACAGCTCAACAACAGCTTCATCTGTGAACTTCTCTACAAATGCACCAACACATTTCATTTCATAAATGAAAGCGAACAGAGGCAGTGAGCTTCATAACGGATACTAAGTGTATATTTTACAATGGCCTATCTGTTTTCCATGAGTTTGTACAGTCAGGTACAGGTTTGTTGGAGTGCTGCTGAGCTGCTGATATCAGGAAGTAAACAATCCTTCACTCTCCGGTCCGGCACACACTTTTTTTCTTAAGTTGTGGCCACAAACTTTACCTGGTCTTGTAGAGTTATGTCAGCCCCTGACATAAGTGGCTCTCGGACCGGCTCTTGGACCAGCAGAGTAGTGGTGCCACCCTGGAGCTAGTTTTCCTGACCTAGGGCCTGTTCATTGTCTGTGGAAACAAGAACAACTGGTTCCAACTTTGGCACTGGCTTCGAACCAGCCACAGAACTGCCCTGGTAGTGCTAGCATGGCTGCAAACTCTAAAGACTCTCATTGAATTATCAGTGACTTGGTGTAGATAACTTTATAAAATATGTTACTGAAAAGATTACCCTGATTGCCCTTGCTCACCCTTGTCTCACAACAGCTGTTGGGTCAAAAACATGAAAGAGCACTTGTTGCACTGATCAAATGTAGGGGACATGAGGGACCGGGCTCTTTGATGCTTTTGTGCTTTTATTTCGGGAATGAGCATACGGGGAGACTCTTACAACAGGGTGTTTATCAGACATAAAGAGACTTAAATCAGCTGAGAGGACTGTGTTTTTCTTCATGGTACTTCACTGTGTTTCAGTGTTTCCTTGCTGTTCACTCTCCTCTTTAATCCTTGTCTTTCTTTCCACCATCAGAGCCCATGAAGGTCCCTTGTGAGCTCCCGGTCCTTGGGATCACTTCTTACCACAACAAAGAGAAAACATCCCACATTTGTAAATGGGTTTTTTTTTTTAAACAAGCATTTCAGCAGGGGAAAGTAAGGCTGCTCCTCTGAATCACAGCAGCCAACAGGATGAAACATGTGATCTAATCAGATCTTATTAGATTTTCACATTTTACACAGTTTAAACTTTCCTCTAAGCTCTCTGGTGTAAGTCCTCTGTCTATTTACAGATCTTGAGTGTCAAGCAAGACCTTGATTTCTTTTATCATCACTTCTTGTTAGGGGGTAGGCGATTTATTAACAATAACATTGACTTGTCTCTTTTCCAGGTTTCTCCCTTGGACAGTCTTTCCATTATGGGAATTAATGTATCAGTTCTATGTCAAACAGATGTTTAACAATGAGCCTTCTCTAAGACCAAATAAATAAAACTACCACAAAAATTAAAAGTTCAGAAAGAAAAAACATGTTGATCTCTTTGGGTTTGACTTTGGCATCTTCACTGCTAACAAGAGAATATATCAGATCATCAATCATAACATAGTGTATGGAAAAGTTGAAAAAAATACTGAAGTTTATCTTTGACACATTTGCATGGATTTGTGGATGATTTGGTCAGCAGGACCAGTGACAGTAATCCAACACCAACAAGAAACATACATTAAAATACATTGATTTATCCCAGAAACATCTACAGGACAGTTTGGAGACTGTAATTGAGAAATGCCCCCATCTGATGCTCGTCAATAGCACCTGAGGTGCTTGCTAAATCTAAAAAAAAAATAAAATAAAAAATTGTGTAGAATGACCACAAAAATTGTAATGATCATCACTTTGAGGCAGTCCAAGGTACAGCTGATAATGTCGGTTTACTTTCATGAGGACCAGACACACAGAAGCTGAATGAATTCATATAACTACTAATAAAGTTAGCGGCCATTCTGAACAGCTCAGATCATCCCCATCATAACACCTTGATGGATCAAAAAACAGCAGTGGTGGACGGCTCCTCTCTCTTCACTGCAGGACCTAGAGATATAGAAGTTTCTTTGTACCTTCAGCCATCAAGTTTTTTAATTCTTCTGCAAATGGTAGATGAGCCGACAGACAAATGAATTTCCCTTTGGGATTAATAAAGTAATTCATATCTTATCTTATCTTAACTGTATGACATTTTGTCAGAGTTTTTCTTTAATACACTGAAAGACTTTAATACAACAACCTTACTTGGTCTTGTATAATGTAGCTCATGATGACTAATCTTGGCTTGGCTTCATATAGATACTGTCACATGTTTGATGTTAGTGGAGTCACTTGACTGACACTAGGACTCTTTTCTGTGTTATTGTTACATGACATTTCAGCATGCCACAGACAGACATTTAGGGGCTTTTACCACAAAATCAAAACGAGATATAAACACAAGTGCCCTTGAAAGACTGTTAAACTCAGTTCAGAAAAGATGATATACTGCATGGGTTATTTTTTAACCTGTGTTAAGCTTTGACAAATTGTGGTTTGAACAATGCCAACATTGTGAAATGCTTCAGTTACTCCAAATGCTGCGGTCTCACAAGAGAAACATATCAGCAGCAAGTAAATTCCCCTCCAAACTATGACATTACAGTCCTCCTGTGTATCCATGACTTTGAAAAAAATGTTTAAGGACCCTTGTCAGTAAAAATGACTTGGTCATCATTACCTCTGTTCAAAATGTCAACACAGCTCAATGCCATTGGCTTTTAAAATCATAAATCACCAACCTCACCGATGATCAGTGATGTCTATGATTTTTTATTTTTATGATATTTGCAGATTACTTTGCTATATTGCTAGAGAGACTAAGTGGTCCCCCAAGGGTCTCCCTACTCCAGCTGGCTGCTCTCAGTTAGGGTGCTCAATGATCATATGGGGAATTTCACTGTGGAGTACAGTTATCCTTTTAATTGCCTCATGGTGCCACAGTGGCTTGGAAAGTTACATAGTTCCTCTTTAAAGCAGGCTTCAGTCTGTCAGTGCACCTGTTAATTTATAACATTTGACCATAAAGCAAACAGCGGGTCAGAACATAAAGTTGTTATTATTTGGTGTAAATTGTAAAGAATTAAACATGAGTGTTCCTCCCACTCAATGACAAAGCAGCACTTGTGGAAAAAGTGCCTCTTCCTTTATCGCTGTTCATAGTCCTGTGTTTTCCAGTGATGGAATTTTACTGGAGAGTTTGCCTTGTGTGTGACTGCCCAGTCTTTATACATACGAGTGAATGGGAGATGGAAAGACTTCAGATTTGCTTCTTTTCAGCGTCCACTCTTTTGTTGCATCATGTCTCTTTGTGCGACTGAATGTCTCCTAATTAAGACTGATGCATAAAGACTGGAGAAACTCTTGACTGATTGCTGTTGACTGTACGAGTTCTTCTCAGCAGGCAAGGCAAGCAGGGACACACACACACACACACACACACACACACACACACACAGATGGTCTTTTAGATTCTCATTCAGGGGGTAAGATGTATTGGACATGGTGTTAAAAATACAACAAAAAAGACGGCAGTAAAAGTAAGGAAAAAAGACAGTCTCAAGTGGTTTCCATGAATGACCCCCAACTGGGAAAGGAAGAGAAAAAGGGACAAAGATCATGTTCCCCATCAGGTAGCCCACAAAACATATCCTGGTGGCGGAAGAGCGGTTTCTTAGGTCTGAACTCACATTGCTCTTGAGGGGAGTTTGTTAAGTGAGTTTTTATTACATAAGTGAACATGACACTGTTTACTGTGTCATCCTGCCATTATTCCATTCTTTTTATGAGCAGCATGTTTACTCTACAAGTTGCAGCAACAATAGAAGGATAATAGGCCTTAAAGGCTGTCAAATCTGTGCTTAGCATCCTTGAAAAAAAACAGTTGAATCTGTTTTAACATTTAATCCTCAAGGTCTTGGTAACTGACAGACTGCTGCAGGGTGACTGTGTACTAAGAAAGTGGGAGGAAGCTTCACAGCTTCACCTGACAATCACCGCTGCCCCCTGCTGGGCTCCACCTGTCTGAAAAGCAACCCAATGGCTGGTCATACTGGTCACCCAGTCTCCCAGTACTGTGTGGACAAATGACAGTAAAGAAAACTCTGGACTGACTGTGTGACAATTCATAAAGCAGCGCAGGTGAATAAGTTCACATTTTGAAGAAATAATGTTGGTTCAAGTTAAGAACAGTAGATAAGCTAAGCAACATTAAAGTGACAGAGTTCTCCACACAATCTTAGACTTTCACTCCGTACAAAGAGACAAAAGAATGGTGTTTTGAAGCTTCATCAAGATAAGTGTTCCCGTGATGTGCAATGATGAAAAAAGCACAAGACTTTGCAGCACCTCAGTGACGGAGCTGTCAATAACTCATTTTCCATGTAGGTCAGTGGACATCAGCCAGGAAGTGGTTTGTTAAGCTACAAACAGTGGACTGGCAAGTACAATGGCAACACAGCTGACAAATAAAAATGGTTTAAAGGCAGGAGAAAGCTGTGAAGTTCAATCATCATGTTTGCTTTCATCAGACCTTGTGTAATCAATGATAAAGTAAGTACCCACTTTATCAAAAGACTCAGTTTAATGTGAAAGCTGTCACTTTCAACACTGCATTTTAGCATCTTTTAGTCTCATATTTTGTTTTTTTCAACTCACAATTTAAATGTTGTGATTCACTCTCACAGTACTGATCAGTGCTGCTTCCATTCACATCATGAACTATATTCAGCAGAAAAACTGAAATAAACAAATTGTACATTTCTGACCCAGCACCAAACAACACATATAGAATAAACCCATTTCCACCAATACAGACCAAGTACAAGGTCTGAGTTGGTTGGACTTGAAAACTTTCCAGAGAGCCACCACAGATCCAAGTCATTATGCCACTGCACGTATATGTCTCCACCTGCTGACCACGCAGACTCTCTTAAGTGTTTTGCGTCAACTTCAGGTCCATACTGGAGCTCTGGTTTTCTTCTTCTTTGGATAAGACACAAGGCAAGAGCTACTTCAACTTATATTTTTTCTTAACCCTCCTGTTATGTTCGTTTCACAGGAACAGCAATGATGTTTGTGGGTCAATTTGACCTGGCACATGTTTAATTATGCAAAAAAATATAAACATTGTTTATATATCATTACTAACTCCATTACTAACAATTCCATCAATGTTTGGTGCAGTGGTGTATTTTACCTCTGCCAGATAATGGTTTACTTACAATAAGCCACTTGTTTTTCATAAAAAATACGTGTTAAAACATTTTTTATGAACATGGGAAAGACCTACACATAAAATGAAATGGTTCTACATCACAATGATTTTTTGTAAAAATTTTCTATTTATTTATTGATTTTTTTTAAAGTTATTTTTTAGGGCATTTTTGCCATTATTAGATAGTCCAGTGGAGGTATGACAAGGAACAGCCAGAGAACAGCCAGAAGCACATGATGGTCATGGTCAGGAGTCAAACCAGTGATCACCTGCACAAGGGCCAGAGCCCATATGGGATGTGCTCTGTGACCACTCGCCCACCAGAACACCACCTCCACCAACCCATTTTGTTTTACAGTTTTTCTCCATTGGTTTGGCTCATTTCTTGAAACAGAAGTTACATTCTCAAAATAACATAGACAAACCTCTAAACCACTTGGCAACTGTTCATAACAGAATTGAATTTCTCATTCATTTCATGCAAATCTTTGCAAATGATTAAGTACAGGTAGCCTACAGTTAGCACAGGTAGCCTACAGTTAGCACAATTTGAATAGATCTTGTTGATGTAAACTGATTGTTGATTCTCAGTCTAATGGTTGTTCTCTCCAAAACATGTCAGCATCATGTCATTGTATAAGTCATCACATGCACAATAGTCTGTTCAATAGAATGTTCAATTCAAAATGAGTCAAGAGCATAATAGCATGAAGAGCATGTATGAATCTCTTGGAACATTTGATGAATTGATTAATTGACTGTCAGGTGAAACTAGAACTTGACTAACGAAGGAGGAGTTGAACACATCTCAGATGACCAATCAAACATTATGTTTAGTTACCTGGCAGGTGTTCATGTGTTTATTTTACAGTATGTTATGCTGTATACATTTTCTTGTTACTCTGATGTATGGAAGTTACTTTATAACAATTTCCTTGGCAGTATGAGTGCAATGTGTGATGTCAAACCTTGGAGGCTACTCTTGCCGTAAAATCCTTTTTTTTTTCTTCTTTTTTTTCAGTTTTATACACAATTGTAATCTGTTAGACAATTGTCTAGACAGAGCTAGACAAATACATTAACCACTGTCAATGAAGGACTGATCTAAGACTGAGAGGTGGACATGAGGGATATTTCAGTTGTCCTCTGCCATAGTGACAAAACTTTTAAACATTCTGACTTGCAGTGTTTACACAATGCCAAAGGGACGATGCATTTTGGTGGCACTGACTATTTATATGTGAAAGAAATATAGTTTTGACACATGAGTGAACTGTTTTGGGAGAGATATGAGCTTTTGCAGGTGACCTATGGTGTTGTGCTGAACTGTAAGACTGTTTTGCCAAATGATCTTAGAGTTTTGAGAATGTAAATTCTGTTTTAAGAAATGAGCCAAACCAATGGAGAAAAACTGTTACAAACTATACAGACTTTTTTTTTTTTACACATGCATGTAAATACATTTTACCCAGCTCCTTTTCCGCAAAACAGACCTGTCTTCTACAGCAGTCAATTTGGAGAATGATTTTCTGTATTGACCCCCATGCAAAGAATCTTTATATGTTTATATGTTTTGCTCCCCACTGTTGAGTTTCAGTGTGGGTGGAGTTTACCCACGGGAACAGAAAAGGTTCCTGTCCAGTCATAACACCTGCACTCTCGCACTTTATAGATGAGGACGAGAGAATGGGGAAAGGGTGTGTGAGAGAGAGAAAGACTAATTAAGCCAAGCAGAAGAAGTTTCATGCTGAAAAACTACTTTTAACTAAATTTTTTTAAGATTTTCTAACTTTAAAACGACATGTTTGTTCAGTTGTTTAAATCTATATCAAATTTATGGATGATATGTCAGTGTAGCTTGTTGTGCTGCCCCCAAATAGCCAATTACCAGGTGATACAATCTGAAGAGCTAAATTCATACAAATATAAAATATCAGATAGGATGAGTAGTAAGTAATTTCTATAAACAGAGAAAAAGGTTGTAGCTCCTTTAATATAAATGCTCACCTCATAAGTCGCATGACCACCAGCAGACAGTCTTTTAATAAAGATGACAGCAGCTGCCTGGAACCCATCCGGTCTATGTGAAAATGCTACTGCAGGCGTCATGGCAACACGCACAAGGAGGAAGTTAAGAGTAGGGGCAGCAGTGGGGGGAAACTAATTTAGACAGTGCTGCACAAATCAGCGCAGCATGTGACATCCCTGCATCACATTAAATCATCCTTATTACACACTGGCTTTATGTTTCCCTGTTGTTGCTTCAGGTGAAACTATTCTGGTGAGAATCCCTGGTCAGTACATTGATCCTGATAAAAAACAAGTTTGCTGTCTATCATTATGCTCTTAATATGCTATCCCCCGTCTGCTTCAATTGACTGCCTTTTATGTTAGCCATATGGGGGGCCTTAAATGTCAGACAAACACAACTCAACCACAGGAGACTGGATCTCAGGAGGTGCAGCACCAGTTCCAAACTGAAACAAAAACTACATCTCAGCAGGAAGAAAAATTGTAATGGGAGAGGACAAAATGTTTTCAAACATCTGAAGAGGTTTGTGTTTGATTGTGTGTGTGTGTGTGTGTGTGTGTGTGTACTCACAGGCAGGCTGAGTATGTGTGGGTATGTATGTGAGAGAGAAGCCAGCACTCTCAAAAGGGCCAAGCAGAGGGAAAATGGGGATAAGAGCCTCTTCAAAGAGCAGTGAAATTGTTGGAGAAACCAGTGCCATTTAGCACGTACACCTAAATAAGTATGGGAAGAGTAGTGACTGAGAGGGCTGCGAGACAGAGGAAAGCAGGAGGAGTGGTGGGGGCTTGCTGATACTTGGGTGGTGATAAGGATTCATGTCACTTACACGGAAGCTTAAGCCACCTGCAATAAAAACATCAGAGAGGAAAAAAAATGAGTTAAATTAAGAAAGAAGAGAAATGAGTGCTTTGAATGTCACTCTGGACCTTTAGCTCCACTTCCTGGTCGATGAAAGCTGCATCTTGATCTCCAGTCGTCTGCTTCAGCGAGCCTACCCTGACCTCATCTTACGAACAGTGGGGGCTTTTAACCAAACCCATTCCATCGAAATAGGCTAATTGTGTTCAGTTGACTTCCTTGGATGCAACAGCCCTTACAAGTTAATCACCCAGGAAAGCCTCTTAGTGACAGCTATGCCTTAATTGCATACCAGACTGTGCCCATCAATTTGATGGCAGCAAATCCACACATTCCATCAGCATGGGAATGAGATATTCTCTCGGAAAACCTTTGGACCCCACTGAAGGAAAGCTTCATCTCAGGAAACATACATCAGACAGAGTTATTTGAAAGCTACGCCACAACAGTCAAATTGTGTAATTCAGTGATTTTGATTAAAGGTACCATCCTAAATTCTACTCTCAGATCCCACGGCTTGGCCATTATGACCCCCTTTGTGTTTATACCCTTCAGCAGCAGCTATCACCAGGGGCCCTTCAGTCTACACCAAAACATTAAAGACCAAACAAACTGACCAGTGTGACAATAAAAGAGGAATGCAGCAGGGTGGGCTGGATTTGTTTTTGTGTGATGAGACCATGTCCACTAATCTTCGCTCCAGCCTCAGCTCATCTGCTTGTTCCATGCTGCGTTTTAACAGTTTATCCAGGGAAGCAGGGGTGAAAACACTAACCTTTTCCACACGGCAATAACTTCCCACCATGACATCAAACCAACATTGCTTCAGTGTCCCTCAGTGCTTGCTGTGAAAATGTCAGACAAACTCTTTTCATCTCAGGGAAATCCAATCTTATTTACTCTACCCCCCCCTTCCTCAGCTGAGGCACTAAGGGCCATGTTTCATTTGAATATCAAAGCCTGTGAGGAGGTGGCCAGACACTTTAGATGCAATTTTTGGGCTTTTCTCAAGGAATGTGACTAAAGTGTCCTTGACGAAGGAACATAATCACTTGGACAATGCCTCCTTTGTGGCGACAGGGTGACGGTAATCTCTATCTACTCTCCACTCACTAGACAAGATGGTCACAGAGTCCATTTGCATCTCAGCATGGATCTTTTGTAGGCTCCACTGTTGAGATGACATTTGAGAAATTGTTCACATTTTTGGCCATGAACCCAAGGAACCATGATGGTGAACATCCTGATGTGTCCTACTTGCATTCACAATTCGCCAGTGCTGAACCAACAACTAAAGACAGACTCACAAGTGTTTGTCATGATAGTCGTCCTGTTGAATTTTCTAATAAACAAACAAAAGTTAGGCACAGAGTTACTCATCAAAACATGTTGTGTGTTTCCTGTATGTGAGGTCTAACAAACGTGCTGAATGGAATTTCTTATTCTACTTCTTTACAAAGACATATTATACATTGCTCATCAATGAGTGTTATGCTGTGTTCACATGAAATCCAGCAGACGGACTACAGCCAGGGGATCTCATACTCTTATCTTATTTCTACAATTAGTTATTTATTTTATTTTTATTTTTTTGTGTTGTTTTCATACTTCCAACAGGAGGAACCCAAAAATTAGCAAAAAAAAATGAATGTTGCATATATTAAAACCCAAGACCAAGTTAAAGTAGCATATTACTGTTATTTTTATAATGTTTTTGAAAATTTGCGACCTACCTTGATGATGGAAAGGACACGTAAAGGTGAAATACTGAATAAGGGGGAATAATGTTAAGAACACAATTTACAAATATTTTCCTGTACATGAAAGAACGTCTGTAAGTAGGTCCTTGTTGATTTGGCTTTCTTAATGCTTTCTTTATGCAAACAGATGAAGCCAAGAGATAAAACCTGAAAAACAGCAAACAGCAACATCACAGCTGGACAATGGCACAGTGTTCTCATGATAAGACTATCAGACATCAGGCTCTTTATCTTCTCTGAGCCTCTTTATCTGTGCATGAAGAATCTACCTGTATCTTTTGCTTTCTGCAACAAAGGTCTGGCATGTTCCTACACTGCTCCTCTAGGTGCCTCTCCTCCGCTTTCATCAGATGAGCCTGATATGAATAGAGGTACCAAAAGTGACCCCGTCTTTGTTATGAATTCTGAGCATAAGGAAAAGCAACGTGAGGATGAAAACATCCCCTGCTTGGATCCAAAGATACATCTTGCAGTTTATTGTACATGCAACATTTATTTTCATTTGCACTGGCACGTAATGTTTTAAACCAGACAAATACATGGACAGTTCTTTTTCATCATTTTTTTGGGCTCCTCTAGGTTAATCTAGACACTTTGTTTTACTTTTTCTTACTCTGTCTTAATGTCTTTTGGATATATCTTGTTTACAAACCATGCTTACATGTTGGGGTTTCCTCTCTTCTTAATTAACCTAAGATTAATCACACCTACATGTTGGCTCATAATATGTGGTCCTTTTGAGTCAAGGCTTTTGATAAAGGACCAGCCATGTTTATCTGCTCTTTTAAAGGAATTTCCTTTTGGCTATATCAGCTGTTTTTATCAAATCAGTTGTTAAATAACAAATTCCATACTTCGTGGACACGGCTGAACTTTAATTTTGATTTGTGAACCTCTGTAACCTACTTTCCGTTGAAATTGTTCAGACCAGCATTGGGAGCTTGTCCATCATGTAGTAAGAGGCGTTCACCGAGCGTGTCGCTGTTTTCATTCTCGCGAGAGTAACAGACAGGAAGAGACGAAGACGAAGGTCGGCAGTCAAACATGGCGGCGCGCAGTATGTTAAGGTCTGCCTGGACCTCACTTGCGGGCTTAAATTTAGGGGGCACATGGAGCAGCGTCAGCGTCCTTCAGAGGATACATGGCCCTCAACTGTCTGCTTTAACCGTCCAGAGCAGAGGGATCCGGCAGGGTGAGGCTGTCTTCAAACGTCCCGGGTTTAGCGTGTCACCGTGTTAGCTAGCTGGTTAGCATATAAAGGCATCCCAGCGCAGTTATTTTATCACAGAATGACCTGCGTGCTGTGTACACCTGTGAGGAAGAGGTGCCTTATCTTAGCTTTGTTGGAAGTGCAAAACAATATATTCAAGAAAATCTGAATTAGTATTGAAGGTGACAGTCCTCCTCTCTTGTTATCCTTCTATGTAGTACCATGAACTAGTACCAAAGTCATATTTTTGTTCTAATTTCCTCTTCTCCTCACTCCAAGTATCCTTAATATACTTGTGAAGTTTGATTGAGTTTGTGACCTAGGTGAAATTGTATGTACTTACATTCAAATAGATTCCAGGTTGTATCACACACGGCATCATTAATGCTGTTAGTTTATTCCACCGATTAGGAAGGCAAGGTAGTAAAACAGAAATTGCAACATTTGGGTCTGTGATTGATGGTTAATCTTCCATGCTTTCCTTTTTTGTAGTTGTGGAGAAGCAAGAGGGCAAAACGATAACGGTAAGTAAAAGTATGTTGTGATGTGAAACTAACAACAACTGTGTGCTAAACTGCTTTATGTGTTCTGCTATATTATGGTTGTTAGTTAATCCAGCAGTTTGATTTGTTATATGCACCCGGTGTGTTGACAGTCTAACATATGCCTTGGCACTGGCAACAATCAGTCCAGTGCATAGCGGGTGACATATGTTTCAGCCTGTAGTCAAAAAGAGAGTCTCCTCTGACCTCTGTCAGATACTTTGGGGTTGGTGAGAGACACACTTGAATGAGAAGCGAGAAACACTTGTGCACACAGCACTTGCTAATCTGATTAAAAAGATGCACTCGATAGACATGCTATAGTTTTTATTATCAGACAGAGTGTTGTAACATTCATCTTCTGTTAGGTTGAAGGACAAATCATGGATGTTCCACAAGGACCACAACCTCCAAACCCCACTGCCAAATGTCCAATCTACAGATGGAACCTTCAACACAAATACACATACACGGTACATGCAGTCACAAACATGAAACAATTGAATTAATAATATGATGGAAAGTGTAACAGCTGTTTAAAATGCTTCATTTCTGTGTTTTTTCCTCTCTTTCCAGGATGTCTTGTTGCTCAGTCAGTTTATCAGGTCTGATGGAGGGATGCTGCCAAGGAGAGTCACTGGTCTCTGCCCTGAGGAACATCGCAAGATTGCCATCTGTGTGCAGATGGCTCACAGAGCAGGTCTGTTACTCTGTTACTCTGTTATCTCACTTTTACTTTTGCAGTGTCATATTCTAAAGAAATCCTCATGTAATTTGAGTAAAATAAGAACAAAAGCAATCCTAGGACACCTTTGTCTCTGATGCCACAAGGCTCCAAATTGTCTAATGTGACTGTTTTTTGACAATAGGTAAATTACAATTTAATATGGAAGTGCATAATTCTCATGACGTGGGTACTCCTTTGACCAGATACAGTAGCACTGTCTTCTTCACTGACCCAGTTAATCTCTCCCTGCTTACGCAAAACACTTTGCTTAGTTGCAACAGTGTTTTGAAAATGTGGAGGTAAACGGAGAGCCAAAGAGAGGTCCTGACTCAGACAGAACTGATGAAGAGAAGGCAAGGTGCAGGAAGGAAAAGCCCAACAAAGTTTGTAAAGAAAAAGTACTACATCAACTACAATTGCTCTCAGTACCTGTGGGTGTAGAGACTGATACATCACCTGAAACACAGAGCCCTGCAGCCCTGCAGTTCTTTTCAGTGGCTAAATGATAAAGCTCTCAGTAGTAGTGAATGAAATGGACATCAAGCTCAACACTGCCCATAACAAATATTAGAAAAAAGGTGTAACCAGTGGAAAAGTTAGTCAGGAGCCCTCGTCTGCCAAATAGACAGATGTTTGCAAACTAAGCCAAGACACGTATTAATATCCTAACACATTGTGTTCTTTCTTGCTTTTAAATTACTGAAAGCTAATTTTTTGCATTTTAGGTGGATGCTGGTTCACAGTGATTTTAAAAACTGTCACCCGTCAGGCTGTTTGACATGTGGTGACAGTGATAAGGAGTTAATTTTTCAAATCAAAACAGGAGGGAAAATCAATTTTGTACATTTTTAGACCATATATACTGATATGTAGTTGTTTTTGATGAGTTCCTGTTACATTCAACCTTAACTTGTCTGATTGTCTCCTTTGTGTTCAAGACCTACTCCCTGACCACAGGCCTAAACTTCCAGAGGGCCATATCCCAAAAAAGCCCAAGCCACAACTTAACAGGTGATGCACATATTTGTTTTTGGTTTTTATTTTTGGATGTTTTTCACTATTCTTTACCAATTCAGACCATTAATGCCCACTGCAATTAAAACTATTAATAATTTTGTCTTTTGCATGTTTTTTTGCTCAGATACCTGACTCGCTGGTCCATTAACTCAGTGAAACCCATCTATAAAACTGGACTAAAATGGTGTAAGAAGCGCATGTCAGTTGGCCACCCAGCCCTAAAGGACAATGTGCGTTACAGTGTCAAACCCCTTTACACAAAGCACTGAAGGAAACCAGAAAGCCTGATAAATCCACGCAGCATCTGCAGGAGAGTAGATGGGCACATTACACAAGATGTAGTGGATTTCCATGCCTTTCACCTACATCTGCAATTTACCTTGACTTTTGTCACACCACCTCGGAAAAAGGCCTAAAAGCTTCACCCATCTGTATTTATTCTACCTTTTGTTTATTAAGCTTTGTCATGTTTTTAATGAGTCACACTGAGCCCCACACAGAAACATCCATTTTGTCTCTGTGGGTTTTCAAAAGAGCCCTTGAAATGAACTCACTGACAACTTAATGGGAGCAACAATCGGGTCAGTGGTACGCTTTCAAAGTAGGTGGTATGTTGACTGTGTATACTCAAGGCAACACAGATGTGCAAATAAAACTTCTGTTTACTCTGCCTCTCAACATTTGTTTACTGTATAGGAATATCTTTTATGCAAGAGAAGGAAATTGAACAAAAAGCTTGTAGAAACAAACTGCATTACAAAACCCCTTTTAGTTAGTTTAGGACAAAGCCCTGCGACACGTTACATAGAAAACATTTAGGTTTAGCTCTTACTTAAAGAGAGTCCAAAGATCTCTCTTCATAGCATGAAGGGAAGGTCCAAGTTCTTGGTCCCGTCACCGATGTAGATGTACCCGTGCTGTGGTGTCATTGGCACATGGTAGAACGTCAGGCCGCGCCACAACAGGCTGCGAAGCACACACACTTTGCTAGCACATTCAAACTGGAGATTCCATGATCCTGCACACAAATGCAGAAAACTTGTAAACAGTTGATGTTAAACACAAGAGGCTGATACATCATGTTCTCTGACAGCAAAGTAGATGAATAGAGTAATCTTTGGAAATTATTCTAAGACGATTATACTTCTCAAATGCTAGGGGCAGCCAAGGGATACTATAATAAATGAACCCTTTGTGCTTTAACCTGTTTCTCAATATGAAACCATGACCCAGGGAACTGAGAACTAGAACTGGATCTTCCGCCATGTAAAAACAAAGCCTTTGGATTTATTCCTTTTCACAAAAGCTTAATAAGACATTTTTTTTACTACTTTTTTTCCCTTTAAATATACCAAAGGATGATACAACCTATAGTAAAAATGACTTAAAAGTTTGGAATGTAATGCCCAGGTGCTTTCTGCTGCAGCAGGGGAAGCTGTAAATCAGGAGCTGGAAACAGAGGTTGTAGAAAAAGCACCTGTCTTTTGGCTGAGATACATCAGACCCAATTTTCCCTAGAGTCCCATTTATAAAATGTGAAGTCTTTCTCCTTTTCAGCGAATGCGTGCGATCTGCTGTAAAGACGGCTGTGTTGAGTGTGGCACAGAGACAGCTGTGTGGTGTCTGCTGCAGTGACGACACTGCTGACATTCATATCAGGTCAGAGAATACAAATATATACACGTGGACATGTGGAAGCTCTCTTAAATCAGACATCTGTTGCATGTTGAGTCATAGACACTAAGCGCTTTTTCTGTCTTTTACACTTCATTTTTTTTGTACGGTATTATGGTCTGCCTTCTGAGTTAGTTTGTTCCAATATATATACTGATCAAGAGGTCACCAGCATTTGAATACAACAAAAAAGAGACCTGAGAGACTCAAAAGTGACCATTTCATGCCTTCAACTACACAACTATATAATTTTACATAATTGACACTTAAACAAAGCATTGCCTGCAGGGAATTGAATTTCTTAAGAACACTATTTCGTATGAAACTAACTAGAATATTAAAGTATGCTCTGGATTGGAACTGACACTAGTCATTTGTTATAAATTAGCCAAAACTGGCTTAACACTGTTATTTTTTCTAGAATTATGATCAGAGGATTGGTGCAGCTCCAATATAAACTGCTGTCTTTCATTTTCTACTGCAGTGCACGTATCTGGATTCAGGACAAGCCACCAAAATAGCTTTATAAAAACTATTCAGTAGCAGCCAGGTTATCAGCACATCATTTGAAAACATTTCATGAGAGAAGATAAAGGAAGAGTTTTCCAACATATTTCAGAAACCTTTTCCATCTGGAAGGCTGGTTGATATGAAGGCTTTAGGCCTTTAACCTTGCTTCATCTGCCATTTTATGGTGAAAATGACTGATTTGGTCTATTGCTTGACTAATGTCGTAGTCTAATGCATCAGCATAATGATTTCTCATCATATCTTGCCTAATCTATTGCAATGAAGCATGCAGTTGGAGCACTGAATAACTTCAAGTTGTATCACTGGCATAATTAATGCCTTGTTAACATGTTACTGGAGGGTATCCTCTCTATGGCTGTGTTCCATGTTATATGATGACGGTTTTCTTGACTGATTGAACTAACTAAAATTTCCTGTGAGAACCAAACATAAAATAAAAAGGGGTAGCTGAGAGCACAAAAATACTTGCAACAAGCTCTGTAAGATGTCATATGTTCTCAGTTGTAGGTGAGGCAAGGCAATTTTATTTGTGTAGCCCGTTTTTACAAACAGTTTGTTTCAAAGGGCTTTACACAGCATCCTCTGCCCTTAGACCCTCACATCGACTGAGGAAAAACTCCCAAGAAGAAACAGGAGAAACCTCAGGGTGAGCAACAGAGGAGGGATCCCTCACCCAGGACAGGCAGATGTGCAATAGATGTTGTATACAGACAAGAAAACAGTTTACAACACAGAGTATGGGAAACATAGAAATGGAATCAGTCAGTTTAACAGGAGCTGATGAAGGCAGCTTCTGGTGGACAGGAGAGGCAGGGAGAGAAGGCCAGCTTAATGAGACTACTGGATGTCAGACTGGTTTGTGAGCAGGGAGTGCAGGCTGGTGATGTGATATTTTAGTGTAGGGTAGACTGAGCCCTGTGGCCTCACCTTTAGGAATGTCATCATCCAGTACATCTAGAAAATCAATTGCTGGGTTCAGATCGCCCATCTCCAGGATGGATTTCTTCTTCAGATTCTTTGGTTCGCTGAAGTGAAGGAAACTGTCAAGCTTCCACGCTTCTGAGTGAGACAAACCTGAGAAACAACGCACACATATAAGAAGTGTGAATGGAACAAGCAAGTTACACAGTGTCACACAGTTGTATGTGTTTACCAGTAAAACTGCGGTTGACCTGGACACAGCCATGTGGACCCTTGACGAAGGCACCACGTGGTACCACAGAAACCTCTTCATCAATCTGATGAACTGTCACTGCCAGCCGGCTCTCCTCACTGACCTTGGTCTGAAATAAAGAACAGTTCATTACCATAGCTGTACAGGTAGTGTTGATATCAACCAGACAAAAATAAATCACTGAATTACCTCTGCATTGAGACTAATGTTCTTTCTCTCTAGCATTTGTTGGTGGCTGACCTAAAACTTTTTACTCCCACTTTCATCTTGCTTTGTGTTCCACCCCATAATGCTGTCTCTAAGCATATTTCTTTGACTTGAAAGCACTTGGTGAGTTTGATCTGACTATGTTCGGCCTGCAGCTACACAGCATTCATCACACTTACCCATACTTCCTCGTCTTCAGCCTCATCTCCCTCTCCTTGCCTGCGGATCTCAAGATGCTCATAGACATATGAGGGGTCCCCTATGAAACGAGTCTTGGCAGCTCTGGACACTTCATCGATGGTAGACTCTGTGGCAGGAGGCAGCAGGAACCAGTCCATACAGTTAAAGCTGGAGTTAGATACACAATCAGACATTTCAGTGAGTCAAAGGCAGACAAGCACCGCCACTTACTAATGAAACACAGCTGGTAGTATCCTACCTGTACAGATTTTTTTTATCCTTCATCTCATCTTCTCCTCTTCCTTGGGCAATGAAGTAGTCCTCCTTTAACCCCAATATTTTGCCCCAAAACAGAACTCGATGGAACTTGTAGTTTTTCTTCAGAATAACTAAGGAAGTCTGTAGAGCAGTTCTTTGCTCCATATTTAAAGTACACCCACCGCCACCAACGAGTTCCAAGGAGTAGTATAAAGAGTTTGAGTCCATAGTTTGTCCACTGAGCAGGGTTATATACAGCAGAATTAGCAGATAGGTATTTTAATGCGGTTCGGTCTCGTTTTATCGCAGGTTGCTAGCCAACACAACCGGTAACAGAAGCTTTCAGGTTCGAACGCTACTACACTTGTCGTGACAACAAACAAACCGCATTGATGTGGTTGCCATAGCAACGTCTGAAGTGTCCGCCTGTCTTTTCTGTGAAATATTTTATTGTTGCCGATTTGAGTGTGTTGCCCCTAAATATGACTGCAACAAAAATGAAACTGTTAACACACACCTTTGGGTGTGTTTCATCGTAGTGTTAATAAAAACCAGATCACGCGGGAGTGTAGTATGACGTCATGAACTCTCCTCTGGAGTGTGCGCGTGCATGAAGCAGCGGTTCCGGTTCATGTGAAGAAGACTGCACGGCTCCTTGGTTTTGAAGGGAACACACGAAGAAATGCTGAAAAAAGAAAGCTGTGGATATTGGGCCACCAGTGCGTGTCTTTAAGATTTATTTCTTCGTGCTAGAACAGACACTTGTCTCCTTCAAAACGTAACATCTCTCATATTACAACGTCTCAACATTGTCCAGCTCTAAGACCTTAAGCTAACTTTAATAAAAGCTAGGTGGGAAACCTCAACCAGCCTCGTGACAAAGGACTGTGTTATTAAAGGGCAGACAACCCGTCACAGCAGGAAAAGCACACGTGTAACTAATATTATTAATTATTTAGAGGGTGCAAAAAGCAGGGGACACAACTGAAATGTAACCATAATGTCATTGTGGACACCCACGCTGTTTGCTCATCTAACAGAAAAACAACACGGTACTCTCTTCCTACTTGTAGAGAAACCTATGTGTCAGTATCATTTCTTCCTTCTTCTTCTTGCTGTTAGATATTAACTGAAGCACAGTCTTGCCCAGACTGTGTGGATGCTTAATTTGCTAAGTGAGCAATGGGTAATTTACATCTTTCTCTCCCTTATTCGTATTTGTCCTGGCATGATCTCACATTACTGAGTTCTTACCAGCTTCTCAGTATAATGGTGATACTGAGCTCTTTTTGTTGGCTTCAGGTGCTCTCCGTGTCTCAGCCAAGAGGTTCAAGACTGCAGCCAGGGGAGAATGCAGTAAGGGGGAAGGACCAAGGGTTGACAGTTTTGTGTCTGCCAGTTTCAACCAGTGTCTCCTGAGGAGAGAATCAGTTAAGCCCTTTAGACAGCTGGCAGGATGTAAGGTCAGATCCCTCTAACATGATTGCATGGCACAGGGGAATAGGAGTGAATAGTACTTGTAAATCAGTGCAGAATGCCTTTGTGGACAACATATTTGTCTGCAAATTATTACAGCATGAGGGAGGTTTGGTGTCCACCTCTAATTTGCAATGAGATACAGTATCTATATTAGATATTTTTTTCTGTCTTCCCATGGCTATAAATGATCTTTCTCACAAACTTAGCCTGTCTGGTTTGTTTGTTTTTTTGGGGGGTGGGGGGCTTACAGCGTTTGATGTTTTGATTTACAGCCAGTACATAAGTATGGTATTTACAGGCTGATCCTGTTGTTGTGATTTATTGTGCATAGAGCTATGTGCATACATGGGATGTCAGAAAGGTAGATAGGAGGAGGGCATTCTGGGAAGGTGTGTGAATCCTTGCTTTTCACCTGGGCAGCCACATGTCAGCGCAACTCTACCCCTACAAATATTGTTCAGGTATTTTTGTTTATGTAATAAGACCAAAATGAGACCAGATGGGCTGTATCATCCCTGCAGTGCTGGAAATAAAGAGCCGTTCTTATTAGGGCCGAGCGCACTGGTGCGAGGACCCTACTGTAATTGCTATGTTTATTATTCTTTGAAATAATCACATATTTGGCAGCTTGCCCATGCTCAAAAACTCATGAAAATTTGCAGGCATGCTGAAAATGTAAGTATACTAAAGTCTTTGCACATAGTCAGGGCAAAATAGCTCTCTAGCGCCCCCTCTGACGTGTTTCACCATTGCTCCCAGGCAGAAGGGTTTTTCTCTCCATCTTCCATCATTTGTCGTCCTAACATGTCCAAATTTTATTTACATGATAACAGTCCACTCCTGAATGACTCTGCATACTCACACAGTAACTTTTTACTGACTTTTTTTTTTAAATTTCAATGACATTTTCCTTCTGAGATCTTACACCCAGACAGACATCTGCTCGTGGCTTGGTCTCTGGCTCCACCTAATGGACACAGTAGAGAATACACAAAGTGCAACACCGCGTTCTTCACTGCATGGACCCCACGGGCCACTTTGATGCCAGAGTGCAGACTCTGGCAGTTGCCGCCATGCTTCAGGAGGCACGCTGTGAGCCAACACAGTGGTGGGAACACGAAGGCCCTTTCAACGCTGCTTGCAGCTTTAATTTTTGTGTTGTAACCACAATCAACTAAACAGAGCTAAAAAAGTGAGCTACCTCCAGGGGTTGTCTTACCACGGGGTGCTTTGGCTCCAACAGCTGAAACATGATCATAGAGGAGGAAGACTGGTACAGGTGTGTAATGTATGGCAGTAAGGCCTGTTTGCTTGTGAAAGGTGACCTGGAAAAGAATTTTATTTTAATAGTTTGATGCCTGTGTCTGACAGTTTTGCATGTGACTTGGCTTAATGTTATGCTATTATAACCGTGGTCAGCTGGGAAAGTATTTCAAAGTAAAACCTTCATTGAGCAAAAAAGGAAAATCTTTTTCCTTTCTCCTCAACAGTGCAAAATTCTTCATTCATATATTTCCAGCATTTCATTCATTTTCTCTTCGGCATTCTATTCATTCATGCATTTCATTGATATGTGACATCAGCCTTCTGTCCACAAATCTGATCAAATTTTGTGTCTTTCAGGCAGGATATTGGTCAAGCATCCACCATCCTGTCATCAACATGATCACCCATCTGCCTTACAACATTGTACCAAAGAGTTTGCATCTTAACACCACAGGTAAATTCTCTCCCAACCTCCACACTTTAATGCATTCAACAGTCATTCTCTGTTGAATAATGCTGAAAACTCTGAGCAGCAAATGAAGCCAACCCTGTTTAAAAGATGTTAAACGGACCATCGGTTGTTTGGTTTATCCAGGCTCCGTTCCAGCAGTCTTAGTAAGTGTGAGCAGTGTGAAGTTGGCTTAAGTTACACGTAGAGCTACATGATTGGCTTCCGTCCAACACTGTCGGCATCAGTGTTGGGATAATCTTGTTGACCTTGATGATCCTGTGTAGTTTTACACAACTGGCAGGGTCCATCATTCAGATAATGAATTCAAATTCACACGCACATGAGACTGGTGCAGTTTGCAATATATGGGAGGGATTCAGTTTAAAGAGTCACACAATCAGCAGAAAATGATCCTATGAAAGATTGTACTGAGATTTATACGTCCATGCCACTCACAATGGAAACCACTACTGTGAGGAGAATAAATATACTGAATGGCTACTGCAGAAAGACATGCTAACCATAAACTGTGTCATAATGGCCTTTGATTTTCATGGAAATCTCAAAATACAAAAAACCCCATTGCAGACAGTAATTAGAAAAAAGACAAGCCACAAACAGCTTTTAATAATTTCTATATCTATTCATTGCCATGCCACCGTGCAATTTCAGGACTCTGTGTTGGCTGTAATTGTCCAAACAAAAGGGCTCGGTCTGCAGTCACATGCTTGATCAGCAGCAGTGATTTCAGCTGCCTGGCCCTCTGCCCTTCTGGCTAATGTAGTCCACCAACAGAAAAGAGAGGGAGAGTGGGGTGACTTCTCTGCAGAATGCCCCACACAGAAGAGAATACACAAGGACAGCCCCTCTCCAACCCTCCCACTCACTCACACACACATACACACAGACAAACACACTTAGAGCTTGTTGGTCGGGATAGCACCTCATTATAGTTGGCATTATAGGTGGAAGTTTTGGAGTTGCAAGACATGCAATGATACACGCATACACACCACTTCATTTGTCTTTCCCAATTGGCCGGGAAGGAAGTAATACTTGGAACCAAGTGGTCTGTTTCTGTCCTGGTCCCACTGGTCTGGGAAACTCACCTCCCAGGCGACCAGCGTTGCCACGGCACTAATCCTGATGGACAAAAGACGGGAGTGCCACAGAGCACGATGCTGCCAGACACTCTCATTGGTTGGCACGATCCCACGCGATGCTGTGATTGGCTGGTGCCATGTTTATATACAAATTGGAGCAGTCAGAGGTCACATCCATCGATCTTAGTGGTGACATGAAGGAAACCTGACCCCAAAATCTCAGAACTCCAAATGGATTTAATTCCTATTTGATACGCACAAACACAGCGGCTCCTTCTTAAGTCCAGTGGCCTGAGAGTGCAGAATTAAGTGAATACTAAGAGGGAGGGAGTGAAGTGACTAAATAATGGTGTCTGCGGTGTACAAAAGCACAGACAACAATAATACCAAGTCTGCACTGAGGGCGCTGAGTTCAATGAGTTGCACACCTAAACAAAAACACAGGCACAGAGGTTTGGATTGAGACTGGATAAATAGTTTTGATCCAGACTAGGGTGTGTTGTGTAAACTAGTAATACTTTACCGCTTGAATCACTGCTCCTTCATTTGACCTGGGTTGCCTGCAAATCTCTGATCAGTAGGTTTCATCTCTTTTCCTTAAGTGTCAAAGCTCACTTTTACTCTCCTTATTGACTTCTCTACATTTTCTAAATCTGTTCAATATTAAAACCTTCTCTCTGTCGGTCTAGATCAGATTAGAAGTAGACTGGTAAAGAGGCTAGTCTGCATCACTTTATATTAGTCTGTTGCTAACATGCACCATGTGTGTATCTATTTGTCATCCAACAAGACATTCCAGTACAGAAATGTGAGATGTGATGAGATCATTTAGTGTCTCATAACATATTTTGTCCACCAGAGAGCACACTGATACTTTTGTCAGCTGTAAAATGTCCTTCTTTCATGTAGCTTCTTGATCACGTCTCTTTAAAGTAGTAGCTCATGTCTCATCCCTGTCCTTTAAACATTAAGCTATAGTGCACTTTGCTATCTTAGCTACTGCAGAAATTACTATCAGGGGGAAACAGCTGGACTGGTTTTGTCAGAAGGCAGTTAAGTCAGCCCATCAGTGGTAGTAGTGGTGGTTATGTGCCACACTAAGCTTTGCTGTGTTGTGACTGCAACTTCCAATTTAGAGGACAAACGTGAGGGTGGTATGAAGAAGCAAAAGTATCACTTTAAAGAAACATATGGAAAACACTTTCAGGTCACTGATGTCTGTATGATGTCCTAGACATTTCCTTAAAAACTATGTCATTGCATTGCAGAGCATTACAGACAGTACTTCATATCATTAAAAGTAAACCCTCATTATTTCTAATTTAGTTGGTGCCACAGAAAGTCTGCTAAAACACAGAAAAACTGGTCATTTGTCTACAGCATGTATACAAGCATACAGCTCAGCATGTATGGAAAGTAAGTTTTCAAATATAAAGTCATAATGAATGAGTATTTACTTGTTACTATTAGTTTTGTTCTTTACTTAGTGTAATTTGAACCAAATGACATAGTTTGACATTCCAAGAAAACTTCTTGAAAATCGTCACGAAATGATTAGAAAATGACAGACCAGAACAAATGAAGCATTGCCGAGCAAATTTAGGGATCCATGTTTGTAATGAGAACTTATGGTACATGAAGTGTGATTTAGACGGTCATGTGTGGAGTGCTGCACTGTGCACCGTGTAAATCCAAACAACAATGAGAACATCTGAGCAAACTGTTTACAAAAAATGACACATACCACTCCCAGTTTGATTGTAATTGGATCAAACTGCAGAGTAGACTTTCACACACCCATTACTGGAGGCCAAGAACCATGTGTGCCCAAACTGGGCCAGTGAATTAGTGGCGTGTTTAACATCAGGTCAGAATTTGGTGTGTGGTTTTGGACAGCTGTAACTGTAGTTCTGTTGGGTCTGAGCTGCTTCCCAGGCTCTTGCAGCCGTAACATCCACATTACCACATTACTCCTGCTCCACTGAGTTGACAGAAGGCAGCCTCCAACAGTGAACATACATTATCCCCACATTAAACAGAGCAACCGACAGACTGTATATCGGGTGTCTGATATGAAATTCTCATCTCTCTCTTTCCCAGCTCATCCTCAAAGCCTTGTGGGAATATCTGCAAGTTCTTATAACCCTTGCATCCTGACCCTGCACAGCTTTCTCATGTTATTTTGTTGAGGTATGTCTTCTCAAATCAGTCTTCAAGTATCTATGCATGGGAGTCATGTGGTGTATGTTTATATGGATGGATGTTAGATTTTCATCAAGAGGCTATAGTGGGAGTAACACTATCACTTCCAATATACTGGAGATCCTTTAACATCAACCAAGTGCACTGCCATTACTACTATTTTCTCTCTTACACACACACACACACACACAAACACACACACACACACACACACACACACACACACACACATAATGAAATAACACTTGATAAAGTTAAAAGTAAGCACCTGAGAGATTATTTGGTAATATTTCATCTTTGTTTAACAACAGGGGTAAAATACAGTCAATGACCTAAATGCACTCACATTTTACAGAATATAAATCACATAAAAAGTTCAAATGAGCATTTTTTTTGTAAACAAGTTATAGTGTATCAAATCCTTGAGCCAGAAAGAACTAATTTGTTGCTTAGCCATTATTAACCACTTCAGTAGCTCCTTTGGTTTTTTGTTCTTCACTTTAAGAACAATATTTTGTGACTTCAACCAACAGCAAAAAACCTTCTGTTTACCACAGCGAATAGCCTAGATGTGCTGCTAGCATAGCACTTCATTAGACATATTTAACAACTACTAATCAGTATGCTAACAGCCCATAAATGACAGCAGAGGTCCTTCTCAGCTGAGGCACACACCATGGTGAGAAAGGAGAAAACTCAGGGAAAAGAGGAACCAGCAGGGAACAGAGAGGGAAACAACAGTAAAAGATCAGGTGAGGAGGTGGAGCGACTGGAACTGTCGCCCAGTAAACCGGCTCATACCAATGTCAGAATAAGTTAGAAATCTTCAATGCAACATTGTTCATTTGTCCTTTTTCACTGCTTTATGGATATTTCAGAGGTTAAGCTAGCCTACTGCAGTACAACAGCGCCCCCCAGTGGCAAGAAGGACTCATAACTGTACATTTGTTCCTTTTTGTATAAAACCTAAGATTGTTTAATATTGCAATGCATATTTGTACAGAGCTAAGGCTGATGTCCTCATAGCAAGGAAAATCTGATGATGTTTGATCTGTCTAACAAACCACTTGGTATTAATACCAACCACAGCCTTTGGGGTTTAGTACCTTGTTAAAAATGCACATTTAAAAAGCTGCAAATAAACTTAACTTTAAAGCACAATAATGCAAATATATGCTGACCTGTTCAAAACATTCATTGATAGTAAAGCATCATTTTCATACTTTAAACAAAAATTAAAATAACAGCCCTAACCATTGTTCACCCATTTAACCAGGTTTTTGGTTACAAAGTTCTTGCAATACTAATGATCTGCTTTCTTGTCCCATTACAAACATACCAATATTAAATACTTGTTAGTACACAAAAAGACAGACCTCTCTTGACAAAAAAGTGCATTATAAACATTTGGCAATAAGTTATTCCCTTGGAAGTCACTGACTTCTGGCATCAAAAAGGGTACTTTGGGGAATTTTGAATGGAAAGTTCTGATTGTCTATCTATTTGGCACCAGTGGTGTTAGCTTGATTATCATATCCAGGACATATTTGCAGTACCCTCATTGCATAATTGGCCTCTGTGCAAAAAGGGAATAACAGTTTCTCTAACATTATGGCTTGATTGAAATGGCAGGTTTTAGTTAAACATACTTGGTGGATTGGTCCTTATCAGAGAGGTCTCATATAGAAACAGACAACATGCTATACTGATCAAGTGCAAATAATGATCCAAATATCAAATAAATTATTATGTACCGGCATTACCGTATGAAGCAATTCAAATTTAACAAAATGACCACTTATATTTCCAGTATAAGAAGGTAAGGATGTTGGACCAGTGGATGGAACAGTGCCGGGGCCTCATTTATAAAACATTGCGTAGAATCCATATTAAAAGCGTATGTGTGCACAAAAGCCTAAAATAACACGCGCAACAAAGTAACCTTACTTATAAACTCGCCTCCACGCAATTTCCCTTTAAAAACCACGACAAACTTGAAAATTTCTGCACTTTGACAAGCTCCATGCTCTCTCCAAAACATCTCCACAATTAACCATAAATGCTCAATGCAAATCCCTCATGAATACTGATATACATATTGTTCCTGTGGAGAATGGAGGCAGGGTTGCAAATAGAACAAAGTTTGAGAAGCTGATGCCTGCAGCAGCTGCTAATGGATTAATAGATTTAATTAATGGATTTCTAAAACCAATGGTGATAATTAATCTGTCAGCTTTGTTAAAATGGTTGAGATGAAAAGGAGTATCTTCACACACTCAAATCTGGGAAAGGCAGAGACTTGCCTGAATCCTACCACAAGCCTCATTTAGCATCATCTTTGCATATCATTAGCTGCGGTGGCTAGGACACAGACCACAAGTGTCAGTGGTTATAATTTGGCCCTGTATTCTGGACTGAGGAATGTGAAAGTGCCATGGTGCTGATACTTTGAGTGGAGCTTACTTTAAGGGTGCTTTCAGGGTGTTTTCACACATATGGGTGTGGACCACAGTTGCATAACAGAAGCAGAAATGATACATTGCTTTATTTTACAGCTAATATGGTTTGGTTTCCCACACGATTGTTTTCACTCAGGTCCAAATGCCGCAGCACTGACGGTGTCATGTTTTCATGACGACTGACCGGGAAAGGACGCGTGGTACATCATGTTTACATGAAAATGTAAAAATGAAACTCTGAGAAGTAACCCTAAACTTTAACAATGGAGACACACGTAAGCAGTACTATCATTTGTATTTAGCACTCTCTGCAAATAATAGATTTGGAGAATGAAGCACGCCTGCAGGAGCTAACTACAGGAGCCTTTTTAGCTCAAACTTGTGGCGAACACCAGGCAGTTGGTGCAGACCAGGATGACATAAGACACACTACGTTGTGTGTGTGAAAATACTGTAAGATTTGGGTTGCAGTACAACTGAAAGGCTAATCACCTTTCAGTTGTACTGCAACCCAAATCTTACAGTAAAATGATGCAGCTCGCATTCAGTTTCTACAATCTGGCCTCATTTCACCATTTTATCATCTGCGCTGCTTCCTCGGTCTACAAAAGGTTCACACACATGGATAAGTTTGCGTACAGGTGTGCGTATTCCTCTGTCAAATATGTTTTCATGAACCTTTGTGTGGAAAATGGTGTACACCTCTTTCACATCAGGTTTTGTGTGTACGCAACAGTTATAAATGAGGCCCCTGGTTTTCAGAACCTATTGAACTTCCTTCTTGAACTGACTAAGCAGGAGGAGGAAGGGTGAACTCGAACTTTTGACTTCAACATTGAAATCGTTGTGAAAGGATAAGATTTACAATCAGGGGTCGAGGGAATCGTGTCTCCAAAGCTCTGATTCTGTGTTGAAATACATTGATTTAGCCATCTGACATGCTTTCCTCCACTGGGCTGGGGCTGTAGTCCAAGCTGCCCTCTGTAGAGCCATAAGACTGATGAGGTTTAGATGTCTCTGTTGTGCTCACAGGTGATTTGGGATTGAGCACTCTGGGAAGGTAGACCTGTAATTACACAACACAAAAGAGAGAGATGAGTGTTGAACACAAAAGGCTCCTTGGGGTGTTTCTCAATGTTCATTTTGTGGGTTTTTTTTGCTCCATGATGTGTTTGATGCAATATTGTATGCCATGGCTAGAGCATGACTTTGATTTAAGAAAAAAAAAAAAAGAATGCATGAGATTAGGTAATAAATGGCTGGAGCTCCTGAAAATGTATTAGGAAAGCATCAGGATGTATCAGACATGAACTTGGCCTGTTAAGACTAGATTAGACAGACTGGAAATTTACAAAGGTTCAATGCATGTCAGGACTTTGTATATTGTTCAGAAAATGGTAATGTAGTACCTACTTTGTTAATGAATAACATAACAAAAGGATAAAAAGTAGCCTTAATTCACATAGAGAAAATGTAGGGTAAGTGCGCCTGATCTTTGTTCATACTGTGGAAATTGTTAGCACTGTACAGTACCCTGGTGTTTTCTTCCACCTCATTTGCTGTATCCTCGTCCTCCTCTTTCACCTACAAAAAATACAAACAACTTCAGAGCTCAGTGTGAGGGATGAAAAAAGGCGTCTGACATATGTCTGCACAAGCAAACACTCACCACGTAGTTGTGCGGACTGAGGTATTTGAAATGGCCGAAGCAGGTGACACTGATGCAGATGAAGATGGTGATGCACAGAACCACCAAGGTGAAAAGAGATATGGGACTCCAGAAACCTGAAACACAAAGATGCATAGTTTAGATAGTGGAATGGAAATTTGTCTTACGTAGCTCACATAGGCACCTGATTACACAGTCATCATCACCTTTCATAATTCACTTCAGTGGAATTTTTCAGGTACAGGATGTACTGAAATTGTGTGTATGAACATACTATGACCACAGAAATGCACATGCTGTCTGAATGCCCAGAGATCTGTATAGCTTTTGCTTAGAGTGGCCTGTCTATTTACAGGTTTGTAACGTCACTAGATATGGCTAAGAACTATACACACAATGGGCCTGATTTACTAAGATCCCAGATAAGGAGCGCTAAATTCATGCTCCAGGTAAAATTTTGCTTTAAAGTTTGGTTAGCGCAAGCAAAACAGGTGATCAACTAAGAGTAACCCACTAAATGACTATATTTGCATATTCACAAAGGCGAAACGCACTAAATGAATTGCGCATGCTATTTTGCCCGTTTGGGAGACACAATCCTCGGTGCGCCCGGTTAGTAGATCGGCTTCAACATGTGTTTGCAACATCAAGTTTGCACAGGTTTTTACACATGCAGACCTTTAGGAAATCAGGCCCAAAGACTCTTAGGTGACTTTGCTGATGTTTTTTCGAGTTACGGCTGTAAGGGGAAATTTTGGTTTTAATCTGTTTAATCACCTCAGAAACAGAGGAATAAGGGTCAGCTGCTACTCTGAGTTGTAGCTGATGTCATCAGTCACTTTGGACTGTCTTTTTAGACAATGGTATTTATGTACTTTGAACTGTTTGTTTACTTGTAACTATCTTGTATATAAGGTGCAGTCATTCTGACAGTGGATGTCCAGACTCTTGAGACTTTAGTGGTTGAGAGAGGCTGCATCTTATTTGGCTGTCTTTATTTTGATGATCATTGTTAACCCTTAGTTAGACAGAGGGCTGTAATAAATTCTTAAATCCTCGGTAGGCCTCTGCTGCTTCTTGTTCCTCATCAGAGGGCAAGTTTTTTGCCTCCACAACGGCCACAGATGATTGTACCTGTTCTGAGGACAGAAAAGAAGTAAAGCCATATGAGGCAGATGATGGGTGCAGCCAGTGCTTGATTGACAGCTCCCAGGTGGACCTGGCGGTCAATGCGAGCAGGCAGGTAGGCAAAGTACAGGTTGTGTTTGTCCACAAGGTGCTTCAGCAGCATGTACAGGAGACCTGGTGGAGTCAGACACAAACAATGCAGCCATTATAGACCACACTATGAAAGTGATTAGACATGTGTTGTATGTGTTTAAGTGTAGAGGGACATTGAGGTATCTGGAAAAGTAGAGAAGAGTATTTAAGAGAAAGGCAAACTGATGATAAAGCTCACATGAGGGAATGTGTGAGTGCATGCTTTTGTACAGTTCAACTAACTCACTACAACTACTCACCAAAAGGCACAATCATAGGACAAACGATGCTGTAAGCCATAATGACAGTGAACACACAGAGGGTCCAACCATACATGGCTCCATATTCAAATTCATACGCCTGATTCTGTAAAGACAGGGTGCGTGAAAACATTGGCAATAAAAGTATTCTATTGTTGTCGTTAAACTGGAGTTTACAGAAGACAATACAGCATAAATCTGATTACTTAAATTAAAAATGAAATAGGTCATTCTTTGGACAAAGCACTTGATATCTTTCTGTGACACATTGTTCTTGTGTGTCAGGCCTATTTATACTTGTGTTTACATATCCTGAATGACCTGGAACACCTGAGCAAAGGTTTCACGCACGTATCTGCATGGAGAAAGCATTTTCTGAAAATGGTAGCCATTTAAAATTGAATTAAGTTGTATATTGATACATGTGAAGTAAACTGTAACACATTATTTAAAATGAATTAAGTGCA
Source organism: Selene dorsalis (assembly GCA_900303245.1). Taxonomy (NCBI): domain Eukaryota; kingdom Metazoa; phylum Chordata; class Actinopteri; order Carangiformes; family Carangidae; genus Selene; species Selene dorsalis. Next base: position 40,160 of record OMNW01013812.1, read on the forward strand.
AAACGTATATTTTCTCCTTTTTCACTTAGATACAGTCGCTCTGGCCCCTGATGTAGCATTGCTTTAATGGACAATACCATTACTAACCTGTTTGACATATTTCCTTTCAGCAGCAGAGCGTGCAAATGCCATACGAATGGTGTAAAGCAGTAACCCTGGCAACCGCAGCAACTCCATCCCAGAGCCCACCAGGCCTGCTGCTATCACATAGTTGACAAAAAATGCCCCTTGGTCAGGTAAAAACACACACCTGGTGTTAGGAAGGAAAGAAAAACAACAAGTTAAATGAAAGCCAGATAAAGTCGATAGAATGAACCTATCCACAAATCATAAAAACCAAAAGGCCAAAAACTGCATGAACATTCTATTTTCTAGAGTTTCCCACACATCAGATTCAACAAAAACACACAACTTTATGAAGACAATTATACATAAAATCCAAGTAAAGCAGTAAAATGGTAAAATATGAAACATGATTCAAAACCTCACTGCAACAGGAAAGTGAGACTAACGTATCTTTCTGGTTATTCATCCATAAAAATGACAAAACTTTCAAATTTGTCTCTATGATACACTCATACTTTACCCCTGCCTACTCTGCCTTACTCATACCTAATTAGTGTGATTTTGTTAAAATTTAAAAAGCAGAAAAGAGGGAATACTTACTCAAATCTCAGCTTTCCACCTGAGAGAAACTCTTTATCAAACAGCCAGCGGAAGAACAATGCAAGACTGAAAAAAACAGAAAACATCCTTCCTCAATCCAGTTATAATAAAATACAACAATTGGCCTGAGCTATTATCCTAATTAAAATACATATATCTACTGAACTGTGTTAGGGAAGTTCACACCATTGTCCAATTTTGAGATTTGGGTGATATTTAAAAAAAAAAATCTAAAAAAAAAAAAAAAAAACTGTTTTTCTTGGGTGACAGGAAATGTCATGTCAGAAGCCATTTTACTCTACTAATATACTATCTTGTCACAACTGCTATTGGAATTTTATGCCTCCTCATTTTTTAAGTGTGTAAACGTATTGCAAAACATATTGCTTTGTTATTATTATAACTGCAAATACTAAATTAAGCTGGGAAGCTGGTTACTGTTAAAATTACCTGGTGAGTCCAAGTGAGGGGAGGATAAGCACCATGAAGAGCAGAAAGAAGTAGAGCTTTCGCATCATGCTGAGCTGCTCACTGGACCTGAAACACAGAGAGCACTGGATCAAAATATTTTCCTCAGCTAACCATTCACTGCACTACACCTCTGTTTGTGTGTGTGTGTGTGTGAGATACCTGCTCCAGTGTGCTTCTCCTAGTGTAGAATAGTAGACGATGGTAGGCAGCAATGCGGAGAAAGCCCACAGCAGGAGAGTGGGGAAGAACTGGCTGATAATGGGGTTCTGAGGTGAAAAACAATACAAACTTTGGTTCTGTAGTTTTGAAAGAAAACCTGTGACAAATATATGTGTCTGCATGTGTAATTCTCACATTGAGATACTGGATGGGCTTAGTCACGTTGATCTTATCTATGGTGTTGATAATGATGGTGGGGGTTGTGAGGAAGGTGAGCAGAAAGAAAAGGAGGAAGTTGAGCATCACATAACGCATGAACCAGGAAAAACCCCGCACTGAGAGGTTGTCCCTGCAGGACAGACAAAAAAACAGAGACAAGAGATGGAAAGTTACACAAAGAAATCGTGAGCCTCATTGTTATTCCTCTTCTCTATCAAGTAACTCAATCAACATGTTTAAAATGTTCATAAATATAGGCATTTTGCTCAAGATTAAACAGTTTACTGATGACATTACCAGTAACCCATTACTGAATAAGACGTTATACTAATGAATACTGTAATGAATTCTCCAGGACACTAAGTGGTTTTCCACCAGTTGATTGATACCTCATCAATATTTCATTTGATTGGTTGACATATTTGAAATCAATGTCACAGTATTAACAGAGATGTATTCATGGTAACAACATAGTCATCATATGAAAAATGAGTGGTATTCAATATAATGTGATGTCCTCCACTATTATCTATAACATCAGAAATCCAATAGTTTAATTACAGTTTAATTGGAATCATTTCTTTGTCATCAGGATTTTGTAGAACAATAACACCACATGACTCCACCACAGATCACTGATTGATAAAATTTGATTATTGCCCATCCCTACTGACAGCAGAATCAAAGAGTCATATCATCTGCATGGAGCACATTCTGTGTGAGGGCTTGGTATCTCAAACCTTACCAGTACATGTTTTTGGGGTGGGGTGCAAAGTTGACCCTCCAGTGGTTCACTTTCAGAGTCGCACTATTGGACGATGGTTGACGCTCATTCCCACAGCAGCATCTTGTGTCTCCACAATCCAGTGCGTTGAAGTCTTTCATAATGCTAAGGTGAGTAAATGACAGCTGTTTGTGAAACACATTAACCAGCTATCCAGCAAAGAGTCATATGATGACAGTAAAACTGTGAGAACAGTGTTTGGTCAGAGGACAGTTATTGTTAGGTCACATTATATTGCTGCTTCCAGGCACATCCTGTTTGCTAAACAATCACATCTTGTCATGACAACTGTGTTACTGCCTCTCTACCACAGTAACAACTATAACTATTTCACAAAGGTATATCTACACCTTTAATACAGAACCAAGCACTGGTAAAAAGCTACTCACTATTTGGCCATAGCCTCAGTCTGCAGGGTCACAAAGGCAATCCCCAGGGGGCGCTGTGGCACCAGTTCAACCTGCTTCCTCACCTCTCCCAGTAGCTCTTTTTCCTTATTGGTGTAGTACTCTATGGCATCAACCTGCAGAAACGCAATCACACATGGATTATATGTCTTGTCTTGTCTCATGTATAACTTAATAATTTAAAATAAATACAGACAAGATGCAAAAACTGCTTTAATCTGGTCCTTTTCACCTTCTCAGAGTTGGAGCAGCAACACAGGTGCCCACAGAAACGAGGGTCAATCAACTCACGCACTCCTGTTTTCTCCAGGACCCGCTCGAAGTAGCGCAGGTTTTTCCCAGCACGAATCCTGGCGTATAAAAAGAAACACACACTTGGTTTTATTTATCTTAAATAAGAGCCTCAACATTTTAAAAAAACATTCTGAACTTCTGAATATGCTTTAGACACTTTTGCTTGAAGCCATTATGTCATTTACACCATTTAAATATTGTACACAGTAAGAGTGAGACTGAAACATACAGTAAATTAGGGGCCATACAGTTAAATTTGTGACTTTTAAAGGAGAAGTTCATTTTTTTGCAACCTGGACCTAAAGGCAACTCTGAACCGCTCCGAACTCACAGGGGAACAGTACTGGAGATTCATAACAAAATATTGGTGAAACGAACGAGTTTCACAGCAGATAATGTCTTATTTAGAGGCTGCACTGTCGATGCCCCATCACTCCCATTATATGAATATACGTGGATTGTGAATGGATCTAAATATCTTCCGAAGGACTCCAAGTTACACCAAAATTGTATGGGAGAGTAAATGAACGTATTTTATGCTAGAAATAAGGTCCAGGTTGCTAAAACGGAACTTCTCCTTTAAGGGCCTCAGTTAGGTGACAGTTCTCTCTGTGGGTTTGTAGCTGCAAGCCACCAGTTTCACCAAGCCTGTATGACTTTGGCACATTGGCAAGATGGTATGATTTTAAAGTAGTTACTTCTGATTTCTTACCTTTCCTTATCAAGGTGCATCAGCTTGGCCACGTCATAGCCTAGAGTCACAGCACACACTCGACAGGTCGGATACGCCTCTCTATAAAAAACAATACTAGCAGTGAGGACTGGAACAAGTGGGCTCTATTTATGGTAAAATATGCAACCATCAAAACTAAAAGTTAACTTTATACAAGACGGAAATGGTGAATGTGACTCACGTGAAATGCGTCATTACAGCTTCTTCTGTTGCTGTTTTTGGAACTGAACAAACAAACAAGGTGTTTCTGGCCTGTAATATAAAGGACAGAGTGACAGGCACTCATTACAGGTCACTGGTTTCATACTAACTTCTCATGAAACCAATGTAATACAACAAAAAGATTATGAAGTTTATGCATCAGTGACATTCAGACCAAGTGTGATGATAAGAACTACAATCCTGCAGTCTTATCCTAGGTAGTCAGAGACTCACTGTCTCTCTGCGCATGCCTTTCATTTGTGACGTGTGGCGTCGCAGCAGGGCAACTGTCAGGCTCAGGTAGAGAACCGCAAACACCGTGTGCAGCCATAACAGGTTGTTTCTACAGGAAAAAATGACAGGCAGCAAAAACATTTGTCATGGCCTAACCACAAACCTTACCTGTAATACAAACTTTTCCTTATATAGTATCATTATAAATGCTTTATTTTATATTCTAATGCAGTAGTTACTCTTTTGGAAGATTTCCAATAGTTGTCCTTCCAAAATTCCTGGGATCAGTACCTGAAAAAATAAAGAGCAGAAAATTAAAATGTGAGTAAGTAGAGACAAGACCATGAACAGGAAAAAGCACAGTTTTAAGCAACCTAAGCCATGGTTCATCACCAACAGAAGAAATATGCAACTTAGAGAAAAGTCACTGATTATGAAGTGGACAGTGCAGCTCCCCAGTTTTGATTGCATTCACATTCACATCTGAAGCCATCATAAAATACACAACTGTCCTATAATCAGTATATAAATTATCCTTTAAAACACATAAGAAAGCCGCAATTTTAAATATCAACAGACATTAGTTGTTATTATCATTGTACATGTGGACATGGTGGGCTATTGTCAGAGATAAAGTGTAATGTCAATCCAACCTAGCAGGTCTCCAGTCAGGTTGACAGGCAGTATGACTGACAGTGAAGTGACAGTTATGACCAACAGCAAGACGATCAGATGGCGCTGAAAGGACAGGTAGTGAACAGCATCCATGCCACATCTGGCTTTAATTTTTTCTTCACTGAAACAAAAACACACACATGTACACACTGATTTTGAAGAAACCAACACATGGATTGTGTACACAACATGATAAAAAAAAATAGATATGGATGAGCCTTGAGGTGGAGAAATGTCAGCAAACAACAGAGTTACTCACTCCATTCTGAGGATGTACGGCAGCCAGGAGCAGAAACCCTGAAAGTGAAAGAAAGATATTTTGCACATTGAGACTAAAATATTTATAGAGGGATATCATGTCATTGATCTTCAAATCAGAACAAGGTATTTGGAGCCAGATTAGTCTCAAAATGAATAAATGCACACAGAAGGATTCACAAACGTATTTTAGGATTTATATGTAAATTATTCTCTCATCAAATATATTTTTCAATGCATACAAAAATATTATATCACAAAAAAGTACCCTACCTAGGGGATAATTAACTTTTTTTGCAGTTTTAAATGTATATTCAACAGTTTGTGTACAAATGTCACAATGTACATACAGTATATGTTTTTGATTAAAGATCTTTTAAATACATACATTTGTGGATTTCAATTATCTGTATTTAAAGCAAGAAAATATTTGTGTGTATCAAAAATACATTTGTGAACATTATTAATTTATATGTGGATTCGTTTACATTTATATTGAAAGACAAATATTTCTGTTTGCACTGATAAATACTTTTGTGGAGAATCATTTATATGTAAATCTCAAAATACATTTATGAATTCTTCTGTGTGTATTTATTTATTTGAGACTGGGCTAGCTCCATAAAGGTATGGGTCAAATAATAGCTGCAGTGCATTCAACTGAAACAATATTTAAACAGCAGTGTTGACTTGTCATCTTGATTTTTGAGTTTTTTTATGCCTCACGAATACTGATTTTGGTGCTGGAACTGGCAACAAAAACCTCTTATCATTCATACCTGTTCATACTCTAAGTCATCTGCGCTAGACTTTATGGATGACATGCGCCCATAGCGACGGTGCGTTGACTCAGTGAACCTGAAACACAAAGTTCAGTGTCACGGGTGAAATCAAACTGGCAGGAAGATCACCTAGATAATTCAGATGACTATTACACTTGTGTAACAATACCTATTCTAATCAGTGTGTCTACAGCACCTAGCCCAAACCTTTTATCATGCCACCATGGCTGAAAAACAGTATTGTCAGGTTGTTAACTGACCCTTCATTGTCTGCAACCAGTGCTAGCCGCCCATAGTCCCAAAACTTTCTCCTGATAATGGAGAAGAGGATCAGCAACACCTGTGGATGGCAGGAAAAGGCATTATAGGCATTATATATAACATCACTATTGCCAAGTGAAAAGACTTTTCTTTGGCTATTCTATATATATTAAATGTATTTCTATTTGGAACAATAAATAAGATGTTAAGTATTGCATTTGAAAACAAAACAGTACAGATAACTGGAGAGTCACAAGACTTCAACTAGATTAATCTGACCGGAAGCAAGCAGACAGACAAATACCAGGAAAACAGAGAAATCGAGCAGTAGCACAACTGGAACGCCTCCAAAGTTGTCTGGGTTGAGTACGGTGCTCTGTGTGGCACTGAAGCAGGTAGTGTTGTCCGGGAAGCCAGGAGAGGTGCCATTTGAGACCAGCCACCACAGGGAAGACATCACCAGAGTGGAACCAGCAGTTCGACCGCAGACACTGAAAGTAGTGCAAACAGTGACACAGAAAAGTAGAGCTAACAACAATTCATTCAACAAAATCTTTCTTAGAGAGTCAATTATTTTTCTTGTTCCATTAATGATGACGTGTCCAAAAATGTGGGTTACAGTTTCCTGGAGTCTGATATGAAATCTTTACATTACTTGATTTGGCAAAACATTGGAAAAAGGAAAATAGTCAAATTTTTATGTGATGTAAGAGTAAGAAGCTGTCAAATATGTTATTTTTTCTCAACGAATCACTTCAACACTGACACTGATTATTTTTTACCCTCAAAATTTTATAATATTGGGAATTCTAAAATTGAGTGCCACACTAAAAGCAGGAGAAAAGCAGATGGCTAGATCAGGGACCTGAGACATAACCCTATGCGTGAACAGTTTTTTTTCCACATGTTGGAATGATACTCTGCAACACTTCAGACTCAAACAGGAAAGTTGCTACAACCAATTTATATCATTATCAAGAATCAACTACTTTTGTTATGTATTAAAAAACCTAAATTGTCCCAGAACTCACAATGGCATTTGCAAATGTCCTGTCTTGACGAACAATTAAAAACCTAAAGACACTGAATTTACGATACAATTCCCAACCTGCAACATGCAAATATTTCAGCATTTTGCTTGTGTAACTACTCAGTTAATCTATGAACAAAATAATCCACTAATCAATCAATCATCTGATGATTTCAGGTCCCCACAGAAGGCTCCCTGACCCCTGACAAATACAATATGCCACTGGAAAACCAATAGGCAGCAGCTTTTCATCTCAACTGCACAGCGACTTTTCATATAGTGCAGATGTAGAACATACTGACTTTATTACATAACTGTATCATGAAATGTAAGTAATCAAGTAAAGTACAGGTACCTGAAAGAATGACTTCATCACAGTGCATGCGTCATACTACCAGCCCTCCATTGACCGGACTACAGTGTGAGCCTCCTTGTGTACAGTATAGTGTAGAAAGACATTATTACGCCTAGATAGTCATGTTTTCTTGAACCGGACTCTGACACTGGGGACTTCCTAATGCTGAAAATGTGACTGGGACTGACGCAATAAACGACACTGAGTGTTTCAGCCCGTGTCAAATCCCACTCGTCACAACTCATTAACAGACCCTCGCGCCCCACCTTTACTGTAATACATGGACCGAGCCCACGGAGTCACGAGGACGCAGTAATACGTTGATGTATGATAAAACTGCAGAATTGTGTCTGCTAACCATCACATTTAACTTTTCAAC
>OMNW01013812.1:48185-61291 GCA_900303245.1 Selene dorsalis
CCCCCCCTAACAGCTGTTCGTTATTTTGAGGCTGAACACACAGTGACAGTTAAGTAACCTAGCTGTTTTAATACGAAACACACCGAGCTCCAGGTTACATAAAGCGTACAAAGTTGAGCTGAACAGACAAACTGCAGCGTTACGTCAAAACTGCACTTCACCACACTTAAGAAGTTTTGCTAATGCTAATGAGTTTCGCAGCGGCTACATCGGAAGGACATGATAACGTCAACGTCCGCGAACACAACTTGAATAACTTGATAAACTCGCATTCCCAGGCGGCTTACGTAGGTGTGTGACAGAGAAATGGTCCTACCTTAATGTCTGTCTTTTACTCTCACGGGAGGAAAAGTTGCTTTTTTACAGTAAATACCAATAAAGCCCGTCTCCGTTCCCGTCTCCTTTATGTTCCGCCTATGCGCAGACCCTCTGCTGCTCAGGGTTCCAGGCTGTCAGCTCCCGACACTTCACACAGCAGCACAGCGCGAGCGTCCCTCCGCCGAACACGCGTGAATATCCGGCCGCTTGGAAAACAGTGAGGTGGAGGAAATACAGAAAAATGAATTCAATAAAGTGAAACTAAACCCCCAGCACTCCATCCCTGGAGGAGACCCGGTGTATGGACAGTTGTGTTTTGTTTTGGGGGTTAAAACTTTACTTCATTAGCACTGTGAGTAAATTGTTAGTGCTGGCTGAATACATTTCGACGTCAGTAGTAACAGTGTTATGTATAACTAAGTAACAGCACTTCCTGTCTACAGAGTCAAAGTGAAACCTCAAGGTCCGGTTACAAAAAGAAGAAAACCTCAATCGAAACCACGCTGAAACCCTCATAATGGAATTAAGCCTTTCTCGATGTATGCAATATAATAATTAACCAGGATGGAAACAGTGTAGAAAAACCTCTTGTGAAAGCTTGACAGAGTAATTAGCCTACAGTGTATTGATGAAAAGGCTGAAATACAGGCTATTAATATCTCTGGTTGGTCCATGAAATGCTTTATAAACACTTTATTACTGATTAGTAATAAATATTGCAGATCCATGTTTACTTTCTGATATTGTAAACATGCATCTGCATATATTGCAGATGCATGTTTACTTTCTGTATCAGCTAGGTGTTGTGAAGGCGGCCCAATCAGGTTGCATCAACACATGATCCAGATGTTTGTGCATTTTCAAGCTATTTTAGGCAGAAATATTACCTTAAATAAATATGACATTACTACACTTGTTATTCACAATAGTTTAAAAAATCAGAAAGTATCTGCCAATTGCACTTCATTTATCAAAAAGTAAAATTACATGTGGCCTAGTCAGGGTGTTAGATATTGGATTATTATTATTACCAGGGGCATAATTTAAAAAAAAAAATCTAATCCAGCCAATATAACCCCCTAAATAATCATATAATTGCAGTGAATAAAAATATCTACAAGCTGGCATGAAGAAGTTGTCATTTTTACTGATTTAATTTCATTTGCAAGCAACCAAAAGTAATATTTTTAATAACCTTACAATGTGTAGCTGGTTGCTGGTTTGCTAGTGGCTAGAGGTAAAGCTAGGGGAGGACACCACAGAATCAAAATGTGCTTGTAGGATTTAGCTGATCTGAAAACCTGAAAAGCAAATTTGGTGTTTACATTTGGTGTTTACAATTTGGTGTTTACAATTTGGTGTGAACATAGCACACCACACAAAGTGTGGTGTGCTATGTTCATAATGCCTCTGCAGGCAGACTAACTGTTACCCTTTTCATAGCCTAGCTGTCTTAATCTGTTAAGCTATAGTCATTAGTTCATCTGCCTGGTAAGAAATAGCTACACAGTGACAAGTGGTGATATGATAAATTGATTAATAAGCATTCGTCCTGTCAGAATAAACGTGCTAATTGATGAACAACAAAATAAAATGCATGACTGAAATACCTTTTACTATTGTTGCTAATATGGGAATGCCCAAAATGTAGAGGTAAATTAACCTTGTTAATCAAAGTGAATGATAAAGTTAATAATAGTGAATAATAAAAAACAGACAAACATAAGAACATAAATGTATATGAGAGAAGAAAAAAAAGATAAAAATAAAAATACAGTCATGTGCAAAAATTAGGACACCCTGTTTGGGCTATGCCAAATATGTCCTTCTGGTGTCCAGATAATTAAATTTTAGACTCATCTGTCTTCTGTTCTGGTGTCCAGATAATTACATTTTAGACTCATCTTTGCAAAGAACATTATTCCAGAAGTCCTGGTTTTTGTCTTTGTTCTCTCTGGCAAACCTCACTCTGGCCTTCATCTTTCTCTAACAGCTCTCTCACAAAGCAAAGGCTTCCTCCTTGCCCAACTCCCATGCAATTTAAACTTTTGCAGTGTCTTTTTGATTGTAGAGGCATGAACTTTCTGATCAACAGTAGCAGGAGCCTGCTATAGGTCCCGTGATGGCATTTTGGGGTTTTTGGAGACTTTTTTTTTTAGTAATTTGTGGTCTGCTCTTGGGGTGAACTTACTCAGATGGCCAGACCTGGGCATGCTGCCAATTGTTTTGAATGTCCTCCATTTGTAGACTATTTTCCGGACAGTGGAACGGCTGATTTCAAATAGTTTTGAGATCTTTTTAAACACCTTACCAGGATCATAAGCTGCTACAATCTTCTTTCTGTAGGCCTCAGACAGCTCTTTCCATCTCACCATGGTATTCCCTCTCACTTCAGCAGTCAGGAGCACATCATCATCCTAAATGTCTGAGGTTTAAATAGGGCAAGCCTTCATAAAGCTGAGTAACAATGTTCAGATCATGTGCACCTGATGTGATTCCACTGTGTGTGACTTTAGCCATTTCAAGTGAGAATAAATGTGGGGGTGTCCTAACTTATTCCTCGCTTAAAATTGCATTTTTTAGAATTACATTTTACACAAAAAATTAAAGAGTACTTTCTTCAGTTTGAATTGTTCAGTTATATTACTTGAATCTCTCAGTATTGTTAAAAATGATATTAAGTGTCCATACGTCCAACTATGTTAAAAAACCCACAGGCTTTCATAGGTGGTTCTAATTTTTTCACATGACTATACAAATAATATACAATACAAATAACAGTAGTAGTACAAATAGAGCTGTCAGTTAAATGTAGAGGAGTAACATTTCACTCTGAAATGTAAAAAGAGAGATTGGAAAGAGCCAGGGAAAGACAGGTATGCTTAACAAGGAAATAGATTAAAGTGTGACATAGTTGTTTTTGTTTGTTTGTTTTTAAATGCTTTCATCATTGTAACTCCAGACTATCACACATACCTGAGGGCAGAGAGCTTCTTTATTTCCTTTATCTTTTCAAAGATTTACTCGCAGTTCTTCAGGGGAAAACCGTGCTGTATTCTCCCCCTTAGTTTCTGTCGTATGAGGTGCTGTACGATAAATCTAATGCAGGAACTAAGGGGAATAAATGAATCTTTTAACATTACCCCTTTTGTAACCAGATGCATTTTTGTTTTTTCAACATAAAATTATTATTTTAAACCCTTTCAGAACTTACACAAAAGTTATATAGAAGTACTGTGTAGTTACATGGAAGTTCACTTGAATTAATTGGACATAGTTTAGAAAGACACACACCTATAAAGTCCCAATATTCATGTGTATGACAGAATGAAATCCAAGTCATGAATTCCAAGGAACTCTCTGTGCACCTCTGCTACAACATGTTGGTTAAATCGTAAAGATGCATGGTCTGCCTTTTTGCCAAATGCATAAGTATCAAGGAAATGGTTCTCTGCTACAAAGAGCCAAAACTGATAATAACTCTAAACACCACTTGTTGAACACATTGAACTGCTCATCACTTTTCTAATGTCTATGGTGAAACAAGGCGGTCAGAAAGAAGTAGCAAGCCTAGTTGCAACTTAATACCTTTGTGTATTGTTCCAACGCAAACATGGAAATGCATTAAGCCCATTCTATTCAACATCACCAAAAAACAATACTTTTAGTTCTCAAAGTCAAAGTGTTTTCATCTGTTAAGTGTTGGTAACATATCGTAAACATATCAGGAAGAAGACCAAAACTTCCTCCATTCCACACGCATCTCTTAACCACATGACTAAGGTCAAGAAGTTGATAAGTGGCTTTGCAAATTCAACACATTCATCTCTGATGTCTCTGACATCTCTGTCTTCTGCAGACACACGAGAGACAAACGCTCTGTATATACACTGCTGATATTTAAGAAGAGAATTTCAAAGATTTTGGAAATCTTAGATAATTTTAAGAAGGTTTGAGCCGACAAGAACAAAAGAAGGAGATGAAGAATTTCCTTGGCTTCTGCATCTTTTCCTTAGTTTTACTTAACCATGTTTTTATGGCAATATGTTTTGATTCTGCCACAGCTCCGGGTGATATTATTATTGGGGGATTGTTTCCCATACATGAAAGTGTGAATGTCATCACAAGAGAGAATGGCACTGAAAGCCGGATGTGTAACAGGTAGGTTTTAACCCTGATGTGTGTTGTAGTCTGGTTTATGCTGTCACTGAGCAGTAACTGTTTGGAGTTATATGTTAAGGTATTTTTAGATATGTATTATCTGTGACTGTATCTGACAGGTTCAGTAAAGCTCGGCTGGTCCAGTCACTGACTATGGTGCAGGCGGTGGAGGAGGTCAATAAGAGAAAAGAGTTGGGAAATCTCACCCTGGGATATTGGATAATGGACTCCTGCTCTGATGTTACCACTGCCCTGAGGAACAGCCTGGTCTTCATGAAGAGAAGCAGTAAGTTATTTTGTGTAATATAATGGTTTTATTTATTATTAATATGACAACCATTAATTTAGCCTTGGAATTGATTGGACATGTGTCACGCATGAAAAATCAAATAATGAAGAGAGGATGGTTTTAACATGAAAACTAAAATGAATGAATTTAATACAAAACAATAAATGTGATGGGACTGTCAGCAATGGCAATAGCAGAGATTTTGGATGAATTCAAAAGAATTTCATATGACATAATATACTATTATAATTTATCATTTACCTGGATGTTACAGAGCCGATCCCCCCACCTGTGTTAGCTGTCATCGGTGATTACTACTCAGAGATATCCATAGCGGTTACCAGGCAACTTCACCTGGAGTGCATCCCGCAGGTATGACTGAGTTCAAAGACTAACTCTTGATTTAAGTAAAGCTGCTACATCACAGTTGACAGGTTTTTGGTTTTCTAGACCTAAAATCCAAACGGCATGAAATCTAAAATTGGCTCAGTTCAGGATTTTACAGGAATTGTTTCTTGACAAGAGATGAGAGATGAGAACTTTACCTACAGAGCGCATTTCCTGAAGAAAATGCTTGTGAATGCTGAATGTTGAAGGCTGAATGTGACTGCTGAAGCTGAAGTAGCTGAAGAATTTGCTGAAGCAATGCTGAATATCAGAAGCTAAGCTGAAAAGTAGAACTTGTAAGCTGATAGATAGATAAAAGAGCAAAAAGCAGTAGAAATGTTGAAGAGGCAGAAGAAAATGTTGAAAATCCTGTACGTTCAAGTGTAACAGTTGAAGAGTTGAAGTCTACTGGAAACCACTGGAAACTGAAAACTGATGAACATTATTGAAGCCATTCTAAAAGAGCAGAAGCAATAGTTGAAGATTTGAAGTAGGACTTGTAAGGAGGAGGTTGATTTACATGGAATAGTTTATGAATACAAACAACATGTGTTATATTGCTATAGTTACTGAGTGTACCTGTATTGATATTACTGATGTTATAATATTTCCACAGATAAGTTATGGTGCAACCTCTGGTTTCCTGAGTGATAAAAGACGTTTTCCAAGCTTTATGAGGACGGTACCGGAGGACGATCACCAAGCGCAAGCCATCGTCCATATTCTACAAAAACACAAGTGGAACTGGGTCGGTGTCGTGACAACTGATAGTGACTACGGTCGTTACATAGTTCAACGCTTCCAGAAGCATGCAACTGACAAAAACATCTGCTTTGCCTACACCTCTATGATTCTGGATGATCTGGGTCACAGAAGACTGAATGAAAGCATCAGTGCTGCAGTCAAAAGCATCACTGAAAGTGAAAACGTCACGGCCATTGTGTCCTTCGCCAGACCCCATCACATGATGTATATTTTTGAAGAGCTTGTCAAGGTTCCTCAAGGTAGAGGCAAAGTTTGGGTGGCCAGTGACATTTGGTCGGAATCGACTGGTGTATTGAGAAACCGTCCCTTAAGTGACATAGGAACAATATTTGGGACAACTCTGAAGTCTGGAAGCACAGCCAGGTTGAACCAGTATCTCAGAAATCTTGATGTAAACCCAGAGCACCACAAGAACAACACATTCTTGTATACATTTCTAAAGAAACAAGAACAAAGAATGGTTTCAGAAATATTAAGAGAGAACATATATCCATATGCTGCGCTCAGCATTGAGTTGGCAGTTAGAGCTGTTGCTCAGGCTGTTGCAGACCTCTGCACCAACCGGGACTGTAAAACTACCAAGAGATTAGATCCTGTGGAGGTAAATATACACACATACACACAAATACAAATAGATATGCATGATAAACACATCTGAAATAAAGTGACATATAAAACCACAAAGTTATGAACATGAAATTTAGCATCATCACAAACTCACTGTTTTCAAAACGTTCCACTTTCAGCTTCGAGGAGCCTTAAGAAAGGCAACCATCCACTTGGATGGTGTAAACTACTCACTAGACAGCAGGGGTGACCTCAACACAGGATATGATGTCATCCTGTGGAGACAGACTTCACCAACATACGTGGATGTGCGCTACATTGTAGCTCAGTATCACATAGCCAATGAGAGCCTGACTTTCATCTCACAGGAAACATTTAACGATGTCATCAGTGTCACAGTAAGGACTTCACTCTTAACATTTATTTATCACCGTTTTACTCATTGTCTACAGTCCAGGTCCACCATTGTCCCAGACTTATACACCTTTTTTTTTTTTACCATACTTAAATACTACTGTAGTAGCTACTAGCCTAGTTGCAGATCCTTGTTTTGTCTTTCCCTGTCATGTTCTTCCCATTTCTCAGTGTGCTTATATTAAACTACCAAAAATGAGAACTTGATGAAGACACTTTCTCTTTTCAGGGAGATGTGATCTCTAGATGCTCAAACACCTGTCCCCCGGGCTACAGAAAGCAGTCGGCTCATGGACAGCCTACTTGTTGCTACGAGTGCTATGCCTGTCCCGCAGACCACTTTTCCAACAGCAGCGGTGCATATCAGACAAAACACACATCAGTAACTCTGCAAGACAAAATGCTGATACTAATAGGCCTGTCACCTTGTAAACTATAAGGAATCACATACAGTATGCCCAACTGGAAGATTATAATGCCTTTTGCTCTGTGTTTACAGATTCCACTGAGTGTCATGAGTGCAACATTAGCACGCATTACTCCTTCAGGGGGAGTGACAGGTGTCTCCGCAAGACCGTTGTCTTCCTGCATTGGAAAGATGTGTACCACCACGTGCTGCAGGTATTTACTGCTCTTGGGGCGCTGCTTACCATCGTTGTTGGTATCATCTTCCTTGCACGCTGGAATACTCCTGTTGTACGTGCAGGTGTGGGTCCCATCTGCATCCTCCTCCTCATCTCTCTCTTGGGCACATTTGTGAGTGTGATTATATTTGGTGGTAGACCCAACAACATGCAGTGCCAAGCAAGGCAGGGACTGTTTGCCTTGAGCTTTACCCTGTGCGTTTCCTGCATCCTGGTCAAGTCCTTTAAGATAATTTTGGCCTTTGAGTTTGACCCCAGTGTTCAGAGAGTCCTGAGGAAGCTCTACAAGCCTTACATCATTATTGCAGCGTGCATGGCAGGTCAAGTGCTGATCTGTGCCCTGTGGTTTTCACTCAAGCCTCCAGAGCGTATTTGGGTGGTGCTGAAAAAGAAAGATGAGCTCCTGCTCACTTGCTACGAGACGTCCTTCCCTGCGTTTGGAGCCATGCTAGGCTATATCGGTTTTTTAGCTCTCATCTGCTTTGGAGTTGCTTTCAAGGGAAGAAACCTGCCTGAATGTTACAATGATGCAAAGTTCATCACCTTTGCTATGCTGATTTACTTCATCTGCTGGGTTATTTTTGGCCCAGTTTATGTTAATGTCTCAGGCCCCTACCGTCAAGCAGTGCAGATGGTCGTCATCCTCATCTCAGCCTATGGTATCCTGTTCTGTCAGTTTGGTTTAAAATGTTACATTATTCTGTTCAATCAGGAAGCAAATACCGTAGCTGCTTTCTGCCAGGATGTTAGGAATTATACCATGAATGAAATTGAAGGCAGGCCTGGAAAACGGGTATCATCTTCAGTCAGCTCTGAAGGGACCCAAAGCACTCTAGATTTGGAGTCATCAATATCGAGTTCAGAACAAAACATTAACCAGATCAAATCCAATACCTCTAATCTGTCAATCCACCCTTTTTCAGCCTCAAACTCACAGCTCTTTACACTGCAGTGTGACAGCAGTAAAAGGCAGATTAGGAGATATTTTAGCTTGAAAGAATAAATAACATGATTCTAATGGTATTAAGGCTTAATAATTAATAGATGTACAGTTTACTTAATTACTCATAGATTAAGGAAATTTATTTATGAAATGTCAGAAAATAGGATACAACATAATTTCCTCACTCCAGCTCCAATGGAAAATGGCTTTTTTAGTTTCATTTTAAATCATCAAGCAAAACATCACAAGTCCTTGTCCCCTCATATTTCAGGCCTTTAGTACAGAGCTTAGGATGGATCCTGAAACATTTAGGGTTCCACTGTTTTTTCATCTAAAGGCACTTGCAGTTCTATTACTTTAATTTACCCATTTGATAGTAGATAAAATATCCCCTCAGAATAAATGGCTACCTTTTGATCATTTAAGTTTTTATTTCATACCACCATACAGTGGAAAACGAAGCTAAACTAAGCTGGTGCACGTGTCTAATACAGTGCATGTTTGTATTAATTCATTGTGAGCAAGTTATGAATGATGTTAGCATTTAGTCCAAAGCACCACTTTTTGCATGAATGTTGAGAAGCCTACTTTTGTAACTTGAAAAATTACTAAAAAGGTCTATTGATTATCACTATTGCTGCTAAATAAATCATTTCCAAATACCAGAACTATTTTATTTAAACTCAGATTGTACTTGGTCTGATGTAATAATTCTCAATAATAACCTATGATTCAGAAGATGAATGGGAGAAAAAATGAAGAGAGCATTACCAGATAATGTTTTGATGTACTTTTCCTGTGAAAGCAGCAGCAATCAATACTCTACTCTGTAATTACTGCATCTCCTGTCTAAGTTATTATGGTCTGTAATCTCTGTGTCTTTCTAGGAATGGTGTTTTCATTCTTTGAATGTATGAAATAAACCTTTATTTAAGTCTATCTACCTTTTCTTCAGTCTGATAAAGTATAAAATGATTAATCTATGGAAGTCTCTCTGACATGAGTGTTTTCTATTGTCTCATACCACACCTTGTGACGATGGAAAATGTGACGTCAATCTGTCACTGTATTTCTTTAAAAGAACTTCCCTGATTGATTGTAAATCACCGTACTGAACAAGATCTTGCTTTTTTTGTTTATTTTGAGTAATGACAGAAGCAATTATTATTTTTCTTTTCCTTGTGGAGAGGACACATGAGAGGAGCAGTGGCAAGTTGACAGTGCTATTAAAAGGCCACATGTGCAGTAAAACAGGTTATGTCACAATTCACACAGAGCTTTTGGAAAAACAACTTTGAGCAAGTCTCATTATTGGAATTGGTTTCGAATTTGTCAAAACATTCTTTTGTTAAAGGAAAGTCTAAAGTCAAAACAGACCCCGGATCCTCCTCCTGTTGCTGTGCAGATATGCCTCCACCCTAAGGAGTCTGTAACACTGTCACTAATAGAAGCCAGAGCAGATCAGTGTGTCTTTTGCACTTTCAACCCATGTTGAGCAGCTATATAATATACTCTTTGTGACTTTGCTCATTGCATCTGGGTTAGGGTTAGGCATTTGAACAAGAAGTAGCATAACATGGGACATAGCAGAGAGAATCCGGATTGTTCCACATTTCAGACATCACAGTAGATGTGTTGTTGTGGTTTGTAGCACAGAACATTGATAACCAACATCACGGGCCCCTATCAGATGTTCCAGTGGTCAAATTAACGAATCCAATGCAATTAGTCATTCAATTTGCTGTGAGATTCTGTGGTCTCTCTCTCTCTGTCTCTCTCTCTCTCTCTCTCTCTCTCTCTCTCTCTCTCTCGTTTCTGGTTTTCCATTATGGGATTTTCTGTTTATCTGTTGTGGTCTTGACTGTTCATTTCTGCTCCCCATGTCTTGCTGTGTGTTTGTGTGTGTATCGGTGTGAATGTGTACACAGTGATGTCCGTGTTGTCAGTGTGTATATGCCAACATCAATCTACTTGTGTGTAGGCTATGTGTGTCTGCCTGTGTGTGTCTGTAGTGAGTGTTCATGCCTCACTGTGGGACGCGTTGATTAGCGCTCAGTGCGGCTCAGCTCCCAGCTGTCCTTGCGGCTGGCCGCTGATTGAAACCAATCAGGCTTGCGATGGCCCCATCGCAGTGACCCCTCACCCCTCCCACCCCCGGCCTAATCACCTGCTGATTGGCCCACGCAGGGCCCCCTCCCGTTGGCACGGAAGGTTAATTTGACCGGCGGATGAAGGCTCCAGGAGGGAATAGGAACGTGCGCTGGGTGTTATTGCATGGATATAGCCCACCTGTCAATCACAGCCACTTAAAGGGGAGTAGCTGGGGAAACACTGACAATCAGGCAGGAAGACAGAGAGAGAAATGGGAAGGGAACATTCAGTTTACCTTCGGAAACAGCTTTATTTTTACACTTTTTTTTCTTTTCTTTTTTTTTTTTTTTATCCCCACTGAAGGTTCACTTACTGCCTTTTCCCACTGCATCGGTCTCCTTGAGCAAACTCAATAAAACACCAAAATACAGTATAGACATTGTAGGAGGTGCATGAAGTAATTAAAACTGAGTACAGCCAAGATGCTGTTGAATTCTTGAGAAAAGCTTATTTGTATATAGACTGGAAGAAAAGATTAAAAGATCAGATTTGCTGTCTCTTGGTCAGACTGATCTGTCTCCAAGGTCAGGAATGAACATCGACACTTTAAATTGTTTTTGTTTATTTCCTGGCCTTCACTTTACTCCTCAATTCAACAATTTTAGCTACAAATATCCCAATGAAACAATTATCTTCAATACTTAATAAAATGGGTTGACAGAAAATATTTCTTGCCCTGCAATTACTGCTTTAATCTTTCATTTCATTACAGTTTCTATTTTTCTAGTTTCTATTGTGTAGTGTCATTTAATTTTTATTGAATTTATCAAAAACTCTCTCAGCTTCAGTCAAAAATGTGGGTGCTACACAATCAAGAACAACAGGACAGCACTCCTGTGACTTTTAATGTCTTCTTATATAGTGTAGTTCATAATTATTGCAGTATGATGTTTTATCCAGAGGGTGGCAGTGTTGTATACTTTGTAAAAAGTTCGAGCCTGGGTAATAAAATGTCTATTAATAGTCCTGTGCTTTATGATGTAGTACTCTATTTTGATACTTTAAGATTTTAGGTTTATGCAGATCACATATATTCCATATATCTATATATAGGTAGAGTGGGTAAAACCATAAATAAACCATAAATCTTACTGTCATGAAGGTTTGAAAATGTTCGTTCAGCTGTGTATGGTCATTTTGGGGGCTGCAGTATGGGATGCTGTTGAAATTTTACTGTCTAATACTGACAGGTATTTCTGTTATAGCCCACTCTCATTGATAGAAATGGGTTGGACAGATTATTGGAAACACCTCAGAACAAAACAACATGATTTGTCTGGTCAGATTTATCAGTGGAAGTTTACACCGTCGTTGTTGATGAGATTCAAAAGGTCTGGAAGAAGTCTAGTGAGTGGACCTTGAGTTAAAAATGTTTTTTCCAACTCCTCATATGAACATTTTTCATATTTTAATTTGTCTGTATACTTTACAATATATTACAGTTTAGATCTAAACATGTGTTGTGTCAGTGTAAAATACATCCTGTCTCCATTGATAATTTGACAACGATACACCCTTCCCCCACACCAGTTTAGCTCTCCTTTACCATGTCAGTCCACAGTTTTCACCTTATCCCAGTGCGCTGGTCTGCATGTGTGTGTGTTTGTGTGTGTGAGAGACAGAGAGTGTGTGTGCGTGTAGTTTGTGGCAGGTTCTTCTTCCTCCTAGTCTCTGGTGGGCAGAATAATGTTGCCAGATTACCATATCATTACCATATCATTTCCATGTCATTATCGCACTGCTGCCTGCAATATGTCTGTCTGTGTGTGCATGCGTGTGTGCGTGTGTCTGAACTTCGCATCAGATCTTCAACTGTTTCTCTTTCTGTTGTTCACACACACGTGTTCACACACACACACACACACACACACACACAACCCCCGTAGGAATACACACATCCCTCTGACATGCTCCCTCTATTTTTCACTGTCAGACTCTATCTCTCTATCTCTGTCCCACATCCATGTAAGCACATCATAATTCTCAATAATCTGCCATTCATAATCCTTGTTTACTTATTTGTTTGTGTTAATCTAAATGCCAATTACAATTAGCCTGGTCATGGAAAGGCCACAATGGCTGCATTTTATAGGTGGACCTGTTCAGTTGACTTTTCTCTCTTGGTGACCCAGCTGTGCACATTTACTTATCATAACAGTGACAGCTATAATGGTTTGTTGATTAGTCAATGGATAGAATATTAACAACTATTTTCAATCACCAAGTAATTTTAGTCATGTTTTAAGCAAAAATTAATAGTTTCTGGGTTTTCAAATGTGATTTTTCTTTGTTTTCTCCCAATGTAAATTAAATACCAGTGGATTGTAAATTGTTGGTTGAACAAAAGCTGCAATTTAAACACATCGAATTAGTTTTTTATTTATTTATTGACATTTTATGGAATCAGTGCAGTTGAGAAAAAAAAAAAAAAAAAAAAAAAAATTTTTTTTTTTTTTTGCACAAAATG
>OMNW01013813.1:0-12033 GCA_900303245.1 Selene dorsalis
CTGCCTAATACTGTGTTGGTCCCTTTTGCTCCCAAATACACAACAAACTGTGATGCACTGTGTGTTCTGACACCTTTCTATCAGAAGCAGCATGAACTTCTTCAGCAGTTTGAGCAACAGTATCTGGTCTGTTGGATGGGACCACACGGGCCAGCCTTCTCTCCCCACGTGTATCAATGAGCCTGTGGCCGCTTCACCACTGTTCCTTCCTTGGAGCACTTTTGATAGATCCTGACCACTGCAGACCAGGAACAGCCCACAAGAGCTGCAGGTTTTCACATCTCTGACCCAGTCGTCCTTGTCCAACTGGATCAAATCCTTACACTGCCCATTTTCCTGCTTCTAACACATTAACTTTGAGGACTAAATGTTCACTTGCTGCCTAATATATCCCACCCACTAACAGGAGCCATGATGAAGTGTTGTTCAGTGTTATTCACTTCACCTGTCAGTGGTCAGACTGTTGTGCCTGATCAGTGTGTAAACATTGTCTTCGCAAACCATTATAACCTTAACCCTTGTAAGCAGCTTACCAGCATTGTTGGTGAGTATAGGCTACACATGTCATGTTTTGTAGTGCGTATTTAATTTTGGGACAGAAGCAGTTGCATCATGTGTTGTTATTTCATCTTAGACTGTAATCCTGGCATGCACAGAGGTTGTGGATGCGGGAAGGAAACACTGGGAGCCTGTACTCATCCATTACTCTTAGCCTTGTATTTGCAGTGTTGCTGCATAATAAAGCAGTCACCTGCACCCTGCACCTGGATGGACATTGTCTCATCATTGTGCATGTGTAACAATTACACTGTCACTACAATAAGGTGAGAAAAATATCATTTTTATTGGCTGTTGTTCTCTAACCTTGGCAGCTAACTGCTCTTTGGTATAAGACACTCCCCCACCCCCACAGCATGGTGAACATGACAACATCTCTGTGACCTGCTGGGACCATCTGGTGGGGTGCTGTGACAGCCAACACTACATGGGAAGAGGAGGGAAGAGCTGCATGTGTGGAGAAGCTGTGGTGCAGTTTCTCAATCAGTGATCACCCACCTCCTGTGTCTTCTGCTCAGTGACTCTTGCTCGCGGGCTCCATTTTGCCTCTACAACCTCGTCACGGCTGTTGATCCTCCCACTTGCTGTGATCAAGCTTCTTTCACAACTTCATGACAAGTGACAAGTGCTTCTGTCTCTCTGCCCACAGTTAGCAAGGCCACCTCTGATGCTGGTGGGGCAAGCTTTGAAAACAAATATCTTGGACTTTATTGGTTGCAACAGGCAACCAAGGTCTACTCCACTTGCACTCACCAGTCCTGCAAGAACCATACCTGTTCTAGCTGCAGCATCTTGTACTTCTATAGAACTTATAGTACTTACATGTACCATCACATCACACAGAGTTTTAGCTTGACTTTGTACATGATTATCGGCTCTTATATCACTTGTGGCCTAATTATATTCATTTTTAATAACTAATTGGACCAGATCAATGGGAGTGTGTGAAAAACTATTTGAGGCAGATGGCCAGCTACCGTGAGCCCAATTCTGCCCAAAGTTTCTACTTGTAAAGGGGATATTTTCCTCACCACTGTTGCCCATTGGGGAAATTTGGGTATCTGTGAATAATATTGTGTAGAGTAAAGTCTGGACCTGCTCAATATTAGAAAGTGAAGTGCCCCGAGATAAAATTGACTCAGGGTTTCTGGACACATCTACATGATGTAACGGAGACAGCTTTCAACCCAAGCGACCAAATTGAAATGGCTGCAGCATTTGCCAGGTCATAAAACAAATTTTCATGTTGTCTGTTACAGAATTATTGGAGATTCTATATTTGTGCATTTCTGTTCCACATAGATCATGTTTTTTTTTTTTTTTTTTTTTTTTACAGTGCTACGATGTACTGACATACAAAAGCAACAAGTCAATGTGAAGGCCAGCATTTGCAGGGTTTGGATTTGGTCACCTGGGTTCTGGGGTCATGTCTCCAAGCAGAATGCACAAGGGCTGTGAGAAACAAAGGTTACATATGTGTCAGTAGCAGCTTTAAACATCTTTTACAACCCCCACAGATCTGGGATTAGCTGATTTCTGATACTCTCTGTAGAAAACCCAGACTTTCACACAGTCTTACAAACATAGAAACACACTCAAAGGACAATTATTTTGGTACGGCTGCTTGTCAGTGCAAGTATGTAATGTGCCAAATACATGACAGCAACTTAAGTTGTAGAGATGAAGTTAGTAAAAAGAGCCTGAATGGGGAAGAAAGGTGATTTTAGTGAAGTTCAACATGACATGGTTGGTGGTGCCAGATGGGCTGGTCTGAGTTTTTGTGACCTGATTCATTATATTGGCTCATTGAAGCCACTGCAGAATGAGATTAGGTCACCCCAGAAAAAAGAATAAAGTATATATTTTCAGTGCCCCAGACTGTTCTGGTTATTTTAACTTGTAATTATTCCACACTACATTGAGAACTATGGAGTAAAGGCTCTTGGATCTTGGCAGTGATCCTGGGCCCAGGCTGGGCAAACTCAGGCCTGCATGCAGTTCTTTGTTTTCCCTCGTTGTGTGCATTTCCCTCTGTCAAACTAACCCACTCTGTCTGTCAACATGACCATCTTAAATTAGTTGATCAACCAACCAAAAAAGCAATTTATGCATTTAACAATTTGGTGCTAAATGTATGGCTGTAAAATTATTTTGCAGATTTCAAGGCAGTAGAAATGTATTCCAATAATTTCAAGTTTGAAACCCTATGGTCGAACCATAGCTGATACCGATTATCATTTTACTTGCATATTTTGATGTAGCCCATACAGCGTTGCTTGTGGCTTTTATTCGCCCTGTTGCCAGACTTGCAGCAGATTGCATCAATACCACCACATCCACATCTGCCAAAATCATTGTTCTGTTTGTCAGCTGTTATTATACTTTGCATCACGTCAAAACACACTGATCTGGACAGATTTCATCTGGTGTGGCTATCCTGCAGAGTTAGGTGGACCATTCTACATATAGGCTGGAATGAGAGCTGGAAAACACGTTTGCTTACCCTCCCTCGCCGCCTCCCCTCCATATCTGATTTGCCTCAGTAATTTAATCATATGAGTGCTCAGTGTTGAGATTGGAAAACACGAGCGGCAACATCGCTGACATAAGCCCAGGTGAGATTAGGCCATGAGATTTGTTTTCACAATCTCTTTGGCTGCAGAGAGAGAATTGCTGAGCTGATACAGTCTATAAGAATCAGAAAACAGAGAGAGCATGTCAGTGAGAGGCAGAGAGACATAAAACAGACTGTGTGTGTGTGTATGTGTGTGTTTATGTCCAGTATGAAATCTTTGTATGGCGACATGAACCTGTTGACAGATTCCTGTGTCGAGTGGAAATTGGGAATGGAGCCTTATTTTGACTACCTCTAGAGATATAGTGAAAAGGTAAAGATAGCAGAAATGAAGGAACGATGTCCTATCATCCTCCACACAAACCTGCTTTGTGTCCTGCCCTTCAGCATGTTTGCTGTAACTGAGATCACATAACTGAAAGGATGCAAAGGACACAAACTCCATTTCACTTGATCCCCTTTACTCGCACTGGATTATACATGAGTAAGAATGGTTAGCAATGTGTTTGTGTAATTTAAAAATGGCTGAAGTAGGAAATCAACAAAATGGTATGTGTTATCTTACTATATCTCTGGAGCATTCTTATAGTCCAATGGTTACATGCCATGTCATATAACCAGTATGTTCTCACATCCCATTAGGTTTAACAGGCTCAGCTACTCTGCAGTCTCCTCAGCACAGTGCTGTTCATGCCTGTCAGCTACAGCAGCAAACTCATGGATGGTAGTAGTTGTCACCATAAAAAGATCTGTGGTTCAGTTACTTAGAAGTAATATGGTCATAATCTGTTCCTGAGTTACAACATTGAAGCACACTCTTGATAATTCGAACATAAAATGCTGTCATCTCATTTCATTTTCTCTTTTATAGGAAAAGTGAGACCAGAAAGACCGTGATTATCACTAAGGTGTGAATGTCCAACTCTTTGTCCCACACATGAACACACACAAAGCGAGTCTTCCCCTCTTCCCCTGTCTTTACAGATATAATCTATAGCCCACATTCCAATCCTGAGCAGTGACCAGCAGAACACCCTTCACAGATACACATCAAAGAGAAATGCAAACTCACATGCAGCGGCTGCTCGTTCGTTTTTCATTGCTCTACATTTATTTTATTTCATTTAAAGTAAAGATGCTTCTGTGTAATATGATTGAAGAAATAGAGAGAGATAGATGATTTGTTGATACGCACAGTGAGACAGATGAGCAGACCTCTGTTATCTTTTTTCTTTTAATTTTCATAGATTAGGCTTAATTACAGTGCTCGCGCTGTGTGAGCACTGTAATTAAGCCTTGATTATTGATGATTATTTCTGAGTGCATTGCCAAATGTTACTAAATAAACTCAATAATACCTCATTAGAAACAAATATAAAATAGCAGTGAATTAAATCATATTGCTGGCATGAAAATACTGAAAATAGTGAGATGTAGCAAGAATAAAGAACATGGTTCAGTGTCAGATCAGTCTGACCCTAACCGTAACCCTTCTCCGGTCTTCTCTCTGTGTGCCCATACTTTCTGTTTAGCTTGTTTGAAACAATCAGCTGTTAGCTGCCGAGTTAGCATGCTGTGCTTGTGACTGTGGACAGACAGAGCATCTAGTTCTACATGTTCATGTATAGGCAGGTTGAACAGGTGTGGTGATGAAGTTCTCTTGCAAAGGTTTTATTGCACTAAGTGTAGTTCTCATCATGTAGCATCATCATCCAGTTATGTTCACTTCACCACTCTGCAATGATGCAGTGTGTGTGTGCAGCACCGAAATGCACACAGGTGCAGAGAGGTTCTGCAGACTGAAGATGGGGAAAATATCCAATTTTTCTTTCTTTCTTTTTTTTTAAGTGATCTTCAGAGATCTTCCCTCAAAAGCAAATTGACCCGATTAAAGTGAAAGTGAAAAACACAGTTTCCTGTCCAAAATCAGCATGACACCTGAACCAGCTGGAAATGCTTTCTGTCAATCCCATTGCAACAGCATGTTCCTGCAGACAGAGTGGCTGCAGGTTCAGGACCCTCGCTCTTTGAAACAGCGACAATTAGGAGGGAAAACTCTATGTGTATCAGCATCATTCAGATGACAGCTGAAGGTGGCCCACCAATCTCTTCTATGAACTGTACATATACAGTACAACTTATGATAAGTGTTGGGCTTGTTACTCAGAAAATGTAATAAATTACCCATTACTTGTCAGTCATTTCAACAACAATATTATTAATTTACTTATTACTCACTGAGAAAACTAGTTTATTACACTACTCATTATATTTCTATCCCGTTACTCCTTAAAAAATCCCACATCCTGTCCTGTTTGTCCCAAACATTAACCGTTATAGGCTCTCTGAAAGCTTTCCTTAGCACAGCTTCCATCAGAGTGTATTCTTTGTCCAGATAGCTTGCAAAAGTTTTTTTTTTATTTTTTTTTTACCTTCTGTTACCTGTGGCAAGTATTTTCTCAAGGATCTGTTTGAAAGACGGTGAGTCAATTGTGGAGATGGGCAACATCTCATCCACTTCATATCCAGCCACAAGCTTGATTAGTTGTTTGGGCGCTTGTAGCCTGCTGTCCACAACCACGATTCAAATCCAATTTTGGTTGTTTACTCACTGAGGGGCTACCCCCCTCCTCCACAGCTGCAGAGGGCTCATCATTGGCTTCATGTTACTCTGCTGTCATAGCAGGTGTATCAGGAGCTTTGAGGTTGTGTTTTTCGCAATGGACAAAGTCTTGTCACCAGCACACAGTTTTACCATATGCACGTGTAGAACATTGGTAACACACGTCAAATGTGCACCAGCCCTCCAGGTATAAAACTGCGGTGACCACGTCCCGCACCACCAAATGGCCAGCGCCTAGTGTCCTTAACTCCCTCACTCAGTTTTACTGCATACTAGCTGAGCTCTAGCATTGCCTTATCCGTGGTGCTGCTCTTGCTGTGTTCTTTTAAAGTAGCGTTTGGAGATCCATTGAATCCAGGAGTCACGCCTTTCGATATGAGACTGGTAACACCAATCAATAAAATAATTCAATAATGTTTTCCTCTGGACAGTTGTCCCCTTTTCAATGAGGAATTTTTACTCATAGATTGTGGTGTTCATACACTACTCCATCAATCAGCCACAACATATAAACTACTTGCCTGAATTGTATACACACAAAGAAGCTCTGACCTGTCGAGACATGGACTCCAAGGAGGGAAAATGATTGGTTACTGGATGTTTTTTTTAATATCCTTAAATGCTGCATTGCCAACTGAAACATCCAATCCATCAAATTTCTTTTCCTTATGAGACAAACAATAAATAAATAAGAAGTTAATGGCAACAGCTGTGCTGTGTGGTGGCAGAAAACCTCACAAAGATATAATGAGTGTATTCACATGTATCTGTTACACTGTACACTGTTTATGCTGGTGATTTTTTGTCAACATGAATGAACAATATACATATATTATATCATATATTCCAATAATATTTCATTGACTTTTAAACCAGACTACAGGAGGCTATATTTGCAATATTTCAAAAATGCAATACAATCGATAATGTTCTGGAAACCATGCAACAACATGTGAAATGCAATATAAAACTGTACAGTCAGAAACTGTTAACTGATAAAACTGTTAGATTTTTCATTTTCCAGACTCTCTGCTCGTACTGCGTCATTTCCTTTTCACGGTGTCGTCGGCATTATTAACCTTTTGTATGGTTTCTTTTAGTGCTGACAGCACTTAAGGATCCTTCCCTCACTTAAGGTTAGAGAACGATGGTCTACTGCAATACAGGAAAAGTCCACGGTGGTTTTCTATTAATGTTGGTTGTCAGTTTAGATGCACATGTGCCTCACAGAAAACTAATGGCAGTGTATCACTTAATGTACCTTTGGAACCACATTAAAACAAATATAATGGTGTATGTACATCTTACCTGACTGTGATTGCAACATCAAACAAAGCAGTTACTGTATAATACATGAATAAAACAAAGAAAAATGAAACATTTTCATTTTTTATTCTGTGTGAACTCAGGCTTAAATGCACACTGGTAAACACTTTGAGTTCACAGTGGTATTTTCAGGCTTAAATGTTCTGTGTCCTCTTCTGAGCACTTGTTGATGGCTTGTATTTGATGCTTTTCGTTTCATCATTATTTCACCAGATGTAGAGTTAGAAGATATACATGGGAAAAAATATACCAGTGGATACTGAGTCATCGTTCAGTGCTGTAGAGGGATGTGTGGTGCATACCCATTTATTTCAACCCAGCATTCATTGGCTTGTATAGGTCATAAAGCTACAGAGAAGCAATCCAGCATGCAGTGAAAATCACTCACACAAAATCCAGCACTATTTTATTTATAATAACTGCTTTGTGCATCAAATTAAACATGATTTTATTACTTAGAGGCCATATTCAAAAACAACTTAATGCTGTCAACACAGGGGGGGAAAAAAGTAAATATAGTAATTTCAGTAAGTTCAGTAATTTCTGTAAAATAGGCTGGCAGGAGTAAAAAAGAAATCAGCTTCACATCAAAAACAAAACAAAACACATAAATGACTCAAAGATGCAGTAAGCAACTTTGTTTACATGTTTAACATTTTAGCTGCTAAATGCCCTATTATGTTCAGTGCCATTTAGCTGGTTGCTAACAGGTGTCCTTCTCAAAGTGGGCAAATATATGTACTTTGTGGGGTGGTGCCAGAAGAACCAGCTGCTCCTGAACACCTCCAAAACAAAGGAGATTGTGCTTGAATTAACATCTGCAACAAGCTCCTACAGATGTTTTACAACTCACACACCACAAAGGGGTCATATTCAAACATATGGCCACTGCAACTATTGGTGTGTTCTAGGCAAGCCGTTATTGTGTTTTTCTGACCTGTTACCCGTGAAAGTGCACTGCAACGGCATTCAGACCTGTAACTTCCCACCCGTGAACGCGTACCAAATCGATGTACTCCCAGTTCCGACCTCTGACGTCACACAGCCCTCTAAACAAAATGGCAGGCCCTGTGGATGTGGTGTTTCTGCGTGTGACACATGGTGAGAAATAGACTTTATTATAGGAAACTATTGCTCTAATGTTATTTATCTGTTAATGTCAATGCATTATTGGCAGCTGCTCTAGCGTCTGAAACACTACAAAGTCGTAAGTCATGACGTGAAGTCGTGACTTACGGGTTCAAAAGCTTGCCTGGAACACGACATAGACCAAGCCTATGTGGCACATGCACCACCAGGTGAGCCACCAGGATGCCACTAGACATGTATTTTGATATAGGTATTCCTGCAGCTTGTGATGCATCACACCACACCTTGCATGGAGTGCGTATGTATTTCCTCAGATCTTACCGACATCATGCCTCTCCTGGACCCTCAGAAAAAGTTGATGTTAGACATGAAGCATGTCCAAGTGAGTTCACTTCAGTGAACATGTGTTTTATGACTGACATTTCAGCCTCATGGCGACATGTCACTCATGCTTCCTGCATCCTGCTGGATCCGAGGAAGCTATTTCAGAGACTCTGTCTCAGCTGGATGTCGCTTAGTGAGGGAACAGTGTGTGGCCCTGCAGCCTGTGGCTCCTCACGCTGTTAACCCTTACAAACATGTGGTGATTTTTAAGATGCCTCTTCAATGTATAGAATCATAAAAAAATAAAAAAAATAAAAAAAATGAACAGGCAGCTTCCTGACATGTGCCTACACCTAAATTCAGATATTATACCTAGAGACATGATATCTATAGAACAGATAAGGAGTGGACAACATAATAGGATAATAATGGACCCAAAAAATATATAAAATAAAAGTGTGTTGTTACTGTTCTCCTTTGAAAGGTAACTGTTTAAATGTTTAATTTTATGACCAAAAACTAAAATGTAGGTTGTTATTTTCTGTTTTCCTGGTACAGCAAAGGGGACATTAAGCCTGTGATAGTACATTTATCACTTTGAAACCACACTCACAACTCTGAACATAAACTGGAATCCTAAAATGCTTTGTACATACTTGGAGCTTTGTATTTTTAAAAGGTTAAATGTGTTATTCCTTACAAATTGAATTATGTTTCTTTGCTATTCCGAACTGTCTGCAAACTTGTCATGAACAGCCCCAACGACCCTAATGTATAATTTAATGTAGTTTAGTATTCATTTTGAGTTTGTAGTGTAGATGTAGCCCCTTGACTTACAGTTCCTCTTACTCTCACCATTAGACATTAATAGGCAATTTGTTTGTTTTGATTACTGTACAAAGATTATATACTGCGCTGCATAATGACAAATTGTACTGTTTTGTGTGCTCTGTACTGATGTTGGACACAACGGGACTGAAATAGACTTCAGCCACTGTATTGGACAGTCTTTTGTTTTTAGATTATAATCCATGTTTTTAAAGGCACTGCCGTCTCTCCTTTCACATTATTTCGAGCAGCCTTGCTCTTTCACCCCTCTTTCCCACACAAGCTGCCAAGCCTGTTTTCCAGGGGTTCAGACTGTTACAGCTGTGGCTGAAAATGTTATAGTGCAAGCAGGAGAAACATAATGGAAGTGTGGGAGGCAGCGCGGGTGACAGCTACTGTTACTAAGATACTCTGAGGCTGAACGCTGTTGTGGAATTGAGACAATTTCAGTCTGCAGTAATGGTCCTTGTTTCACATGACTCACTCGCTGGCTCCTTCTGTCTCTGTCATCTCTGACTCCGGTGCCTGGGTCGCTCATTAGCCTGCTATTAAAGGACAAAGGCAGCCCAGGCATCATGCATGATATGCAACCGTTACCACGGCTACTGTGAGCCCATGCTTGCAATCAAACAAAATAGCAACCTGTAGATGTTTCTACTCCTCTGCTGGCTGTGCGGAGGCATTCAGACGCATTATGCTGATTATAAACTGCCATAATTGTGGGTGCCTCAGGTGGCCCTTCAGTCCTTCAGGGTCCCGCACTTTGCCCCTTGTATTTGCCTTTCTCACACTCAGATTGCGTTTGTTTTTGTCCCACTAATTTACAAAGCAGCAGTGGAAAATTTGTCTCCTTTTTTCCCCCATTTGCTCTTTTTTCTCTCGTGAGGCGGGAGTCGATATACTGGCAGCGGTTTAATTTTCTCAGTTGCTCATTCCCGCCTGCAGAAGCAGTATTGCATTCAGTCAGTTTAGAAATATATTAGCGAAAGCTGGCTTCCTTTTGACAGTTTGACAGCTTACATTTTCATGAGCCTCCAATAAAGGGCGACTGAGAATATTGTTCTTCTCAGGCAGATAACAATGCCATTCATACAGTGGAGCCTCAGCTTGATACAACATACATATTGATCACTGTCCCTTGGCTATCAGTTGCCTCTGCACCCCTATATAGACAGATCACTCACACGGCATGGTTAGTCAGGCTATATGTTCATGTTGATGGAGGTACAGTAGACCAGTGGACAGTGTTCAGAACATCTTTGAGCTATTTCATGTGCCAAACTGTTTCTTTCTCTTCCTCTTTCACATTATCACTTAAAACCGCTCAGATCTAGAGGGGTGAGGGGTTCATGCTTTAGAACATTTTCTCTGTAGTTTGCTTCAGCCAGTGAGCCAGACTCTTTTATTCATACGTACAATGTTGACTCAATCAAGACAGAGGGAGCAGGCGAAAATAACGATGGCAAAGAGTTTAGTTGGTCTCTCCCTTCTCCCCCTCTCTCTCTCTCTCTCTCTCTGTTCCCTCCTCCAGCAGGAAACATGGATTCTGACATTAAATCTACAAGGACCATATGTCGTCATTTTTATGTGCCGGGTATCTACACATTGTGAGGTGGAAAAAAAACTGGCTGTTTTCATGTGTCCAGTAAAAAGCTACCACAGCACAAGGGGCTTTGATTGTTGTAATTGTGGCTCTCTGTGGCAGTTAGCATCTGGACACAGCAGAGCAAAAACAACACAAGGATGCACAGATTTATGCTTTCATAGCATATTCAAAAGACTGAGTCCTCTTATCCTCAGCACCACGCTCTGGGACTGGGCCATTTTTTTTTCTTTTTTTTTTAACTTTACTTAATGATCCGTTTAATTATCCATGGAAATACCACTCTGCCTATAGAAACATTTGGCTGATGTTTTGCATGTTAACCAGGCAGCAGGTGGGGAAAGGGCAGGACATGAGTGTTTTGAGTCTTGAATGTTTCAGCCTCTGCTACATCAACACTGCTTTTAACTGTCTATCTGTCAGAAGTTGTCCCACTTTATGGAAGAAAAAAACTACACTAAATTACTGAACTGGCTTGATATTGAAGATTTGTCAAATCTGGGGCCGTATTTATCTTAGAGTGCGTAGTAGAGTAGTAGATTTTAGTCTTAACTGCTAAGAATTGGAGGGATTTAGTCCTACTCTCAAACTTAAGAATAAAAGCTATTTATCTGCTTTCTCAAGTCTAAGAATCACTCCTCCTCCCCAAGATATTTAAGAGACCTCGAGAGGTGTCCTAAGTGGTTAGGAGCTGCCAGTAGGGGGTGGCACTGAGGCGAGAACAACGTACAGGAATGTTCCCGGAGTGGAAGGACATTCTGGATTTGTTTGATGACAAGCAGTTGATCAAACGATATCGTTTGGACAGAGTGGGTATCATCTTTGTCACAGATTTAATAAGGGACATCATCTCACTAGTAACCTCACGCAGCAGAATTGTAATGGAAACAATAATGGCCCTTACTGCTCCTCACCTCCTCATGGGTTTCATTGACCTCCCAACTACACCCGGTGCAATTCAACAGAAGCAAATTGCATTCATGCAAACAGGAAGAGGTACCACAGTATCAACTCTCATGTAGTGTTTGATGCAGACTACAACATCTTGGATGTGGTACCCAAGTGGCCTGGGTCCACCCATGACTCAAGGATCCTAAATGAACATGG
>OMNW01013814.1:0-33169 GCA_900303245.1 Selene dorsalis
GTGATCTTAGATTTCTTCTTCAGTTTGTATCCTTCCTGATCCACTGAAATGTATCCAATAATTTTGCCAGCCTCTGTTTCCTGATGATGATTATTGTCTCACTATATCTTTTCATATTATGTAAATACAGACAAGCAGCAACCTTTAAATATACACACATATTGTACTTGCTATACCCGAGTGTCATCAGCTCAGTTTGTCAGTGAGTTTTGTTTTCAAACAGCTATGCAAATAGGCTGTTATGAAGAACATGGAGCACAGCCACTTGTACACACCTGTGTTTCCAGTGCTGGGAGGTCTTTGTGGAGAGTTTCTGTGGAGGTGTGAGTGATGTGACGAAAGGATCCCACTGTCAGCCAGAGCTGCTGTGGCTGAGGCCAGAGCCTGGGAAGTCACACCTCCTCCTGCACCAGGGCTGTATGGCATGCTGCCTGGTACCACATGCATGAAGTTCTGCTGTGGAAGGCCTGTGGACTAGAGAGACAGTGACAGAGAAGGGCATGTTAATATGAGCTTGACATATTTTCTTCATCTTGTGTGTTTGTTTTTGGGTGGATACATCATCTCTGCTCAGTGCATAGGGGTCAAATACATGATTTGTGACTGAATGACATAAATGTGGCTTTTTGCCCAACATATTTTCCTGGTTAAAGAAAAAGACTGGAGGAAACTTCTATCAAATCCAATAAACCACCAGAGTCTCAGGGTGAAACGCAAAAAAAGACAGTTAAGTAGATATATAGGATGGGAAAGTTCAAGTCCCTGCAGAGAAAGTGTGGGTGTGAAATCACTGAATGTTACATTCCTTGAGCAAGTCTATGATCCGTCAGTTTTAAGTTGTGAAAAGCAAGAGCAAACAAAGGTTAAGAACAAGAAAGTTGAATGCAGCTTACAATTTTATGACTCTTCATCATGTTGTCAAATTCCTCGTTAATCTTCTTGTATTTCTCTTCAGTATTGGGGGTGAGGACGTAGGAGGCTTCACCATCTGGGCTGTCACAGCCTCGATGCTCCTTCTTGTTTAGGGCCTGTAGGTGAAATAAGCACAAGGGGGGGGGAGTTTAGAGAAGAAATGTTTAAAAAGGAGGTATTGTAACCACATTCATAATAAAGCCACAGAGCAGTAAGCTGACTACTGAGAACACAGATCCAGCAGAAGCAGTTTCACACTTCATAAATCATCAACCGTTCTTTGTTTAAGATGAGTTACAAATCTATCTGAATCTTTAAATGAACTTGTTCTGATGGGAAACTCATTTATTCAAACATTGTCCACCATGCAGTTTATATCAGAGCAGACTATATTCACAAAGAGGTTTGTTTTATTACAAATGAAAAATGAGTCCAGCTGACACAAACCAGTTTGAATACGTAATACAGCAATAATTGATTACTTCTCTATAATAACATTTATCCCTGTCAAAAGTTGAGGTATTGCAGACAGGATGTGTATGGTTCTGGTTGGTCCCTATTCAATATGTGGTTAAAGAGCAGGAAGGACAACTAACCACTAAGTAGACTAGAAACCAGATCTGATTCTCAAGAGGTTCCAGAAATACAGATACTTCTCTAGTGCCAAGGCCATATTTACATTGCTGTAGTTGTGTAAATACAGTGCAGGTTATCTCTGTTTTCATTCTTAAATCAGTGTGGATGTTTTCATTCTGTAGTTAAATGGCTTTAACGTGCTCATAACTTGAAAAAAAAAAGGCTTTACAATAACATAGCCAGTGTTTGGTTCCTCACACATTTCTGTTTTATTTGAAAAAATGTTTCCAGTGACTTTGCAAGCGAACCAACCGACTAATGGTTTACTTCATACACTCATGGACTGAAAACATAGAGCTGGTAATGTAGAAAATAAAGCACTGTAATAACCAGTGTCTGTTTGTTTGTTAGCAGGATTACACAAAAATAACTGAACGGATTTGCACTGAATTTAGTGGAGAGATGGGCATCGACCAAGGGAGGACACTTAACATTTTGGGCAGATATGTGTTGTTTACTATGAATTAGAGTTTTTGCTCTGAAGTTGTAAGTAAGTAGTTTGACATTGGCCTACATGGCATAGGTCTGTTCTCTCTGAGTGCCCTTCTTGTAGTTGTTAAATTTATTCTCTCTCTCAGTCTGTCAGGTGGTCTTCTTCTCTGGCCCAGGCTGAAATACCCCTACAGTACATGTATTTAACAGTGAACCTGGTTACCGTCATTCAGGGCCTTTGTTGTTTTGTTCATTCAGTGTCACCAGTGACACATTTGTGTTCACCTCAGGATACACTGTGGGAACTTTTCTGGTTCACTGACTTCTTATATAGCACTATCATCAGGTCAAATTTTTAATTTATCCAATCCATTGGTTTCTGACCCAAGACCTTGCAAAAGGCATTCCCATTTGTGTTTTGTGATTAGCGCTAATTATCAAATGTTAGCATGCTTACGTGCAATGTTATTTTTTGTCATTTTACTAAGTTATTATTACAATAGTATTCATATGTTATGCTGACTTTAGCAATGACCTTTTACTATTAAGGCAGTCAATGGTGGTTAAAAATGTATACATCTACAACCTCTTCTTCACAGTTTTAACTAAGAAATAATATTTCTTACTTAATTTGCTTTAAGAGCAAACCCACTTTCTATCTAACTGTGCCAACACAGTAATAAGGACAGTTTGACCTACAGGAGGTGTGACATATAATTAGAATGAGTCTGAGTAAGGTCAAACAGTCAAATGCTCTTAACTGAGACATTGAATCACTCATCTAATTATTCTCTGGGTGTTACAGATGTGATTTATAAATCATGCTCTGTAAATCACAACAATAATTTCCTCTTCCATTCACAGTTCACATCATGTACTGTACAGTAGCACAGAGCTGCCTACATGGAATGTATATTACTCTGCTCTGACAGTATGTTTGACTTTATGAGCTTTAAAGCAGAGTGGTCCAGACATTAGACATCTAGAGGTTTCTCTGGAGAGATGCTGTTCTACATCACAGCCTTACTCATCCATATTCACATCAGCCTATTAAACACAGCAGACCAGTGTAGGCAGACAGTTTTTATAGGGGGCCTGAAACAACTTTGGGTTTGGTTGGGTCTTTATAGTGGTGCATGGTCGGAAATAAAAGGCAAAGAGTTGTCTGTTAATCACAGAGATACAGCCATCAGATGAGATTCATTAGCACAACACCCCTGTCTGTGGGGGATCATATTACTGCTTTCACAAATAGCTATAGCACAACAGAAAGGCAGTACTGGTAGAGAAAAAGCTGCTCTAAGGAGGGAAGTACCTCCTTAAGTCACTCGTGTGGATGTGCTGTATAATCAGTTATAAACAACTATTAAGTATAAACACTGATACCATACACGGAAAAAACCATGGAACTGAAACTTGTGACATGTAGATGGTCAGAATCTACTAGACTAATGTGAAACCTCAAACCACAGAGGCTTTGACAAAGGTTATGAAATTAGCATTTTTAATACATGAAGAGTTCCAGTTCAGTAAAACGCTGCTCATCCTCTTTACTTATATAAAGGAGATTGTCACTTCCTATTATAGCATGTGCACATCCTAACATCAATTATGGATTGGTGATAAAAGTTTCTTTACACCACATCTACCATTTGATAACTCTGACCCACGCCCTATCAAGATTAGGGAAGGACCTGTTCAGCAAAACTGAAACACTATAATCTTAATTTGATATGGAGATTTTGTTAGCAAACAGCCAGACATGCAGACAGAGAAACAGTAGCATTCATTGAGACATGTCTTTGGCCACTGTTCCAATATTCACTCTGCTCTTTGCTCCTGGGGGAGATATATGACTCTTCAGCTGCTAAATGCTCCACTTTGTTCACCAGCTGGTCACAAACTTTGCCTATTACACAGTGGTGTTTTTGGAGTTTCTTCTTGCCTGCTGGTACAGGAAACGAGCTTGATGAAAGTCAGTTCACTTATAGGCTGTGATACTGGAACAATGAGCTAAAGGACACGGGAAAACCTCCACAGAGCCGAGACAAGGCTTCATATTATACAGATTTGTATGATCCATTGTTAATACATTGATATGAATTACAAAAGCAAAGGATTGCAGAAAAAAGAAGCTTTTATGATAGCATTTTTAAATATTAAAATGTGCCCTGCATCATATCTAAAGAACGTGTTTTCCCACTATTCAAGCTTTTATCAGTTCAAGACTTGACTATTGTAATGCACTCTATGTTGGCATGTCCCAGTCACCCATCAGTCAACTGCAACTCATGCAAAATGCCGCAGCCTGTCTTTTAACGAGCACTCCCAGACGTGAGCACATCACCCCTGTCCTTTACTCTCTGCACTGGATTCCTGTTCATTTTAGAATCAATTTTAATGTTTGTTTTTAAAGCTCTCAATGGTGTTGCTCCACCTTATTTATGTCACCTTCTTACGCTACAGGTCAAAAACAGAACCCTAAGGTCATCAAACCAGGGTCTGTCAGTGGTCCCAAGATCGAACTACAAACATTAGGATGACTGAGCTTTTTCTGTAGCCTCACCCAGACTGTGGTACAAGCTTCCCCCTGACACGTGCATCATCACTGATCTAGGTCTTTTATAATCAAAACTCAAAACCTTTCATTTTAAAATGCCTTTTAACACTCAGAAGTGTTGTGCCATGTGTATTCTGTGTTTTTACTGTTGTTTCTGTAATAAGTCTTGCTATTGATTTTTAACTTATGTGTTATTTTATTGTCACCCATTGGGCTGTTTTAAAGGTCCACACAAATAAATCTTGATTGATTGATTGATTGATTGATTGACTGATTGACTGATTGACTGACTGACTGATTGACTGATTGACTGATTGACTGATTGACTGATTGACTGATTGACTGACTGACTGAGTGACTGACTGACTGATTGATTGATTAAAATTAAGTCAAACCAGGACTTGGCATTGTTCAGGTGGTTTAGAAATGGCTGGTTGAATTGATGGATGTTGGTCCACAGTCACTAAAAAAAAATCATACCAATGTCATGTCAGGATGATGACATCACTTCTCTGGTATCCATCATCTCATCCCTGCTCCTCATTAGATTACACAATGGCGTGAAAAGGATGGACTGACAGGCTGACACGGCAGCCAGCTGACTGTCTGTGCACCATATGTCCTCCACATTCCCAGACACTTGTAGTTATTAGACGCTTTATACACACATTTGCAAGTCTATTTTCACCAAAGGCCTGATTCTCTACTTTAACAACTGGTGAGGACTTAAGAGGTCACACGCTCAATTCCCATTCAGTTGGACGGTTGTTAGTTTCTGCGCTCCAGTAAACGGACGGTTAAAAATTCCAATAGCAACACGCAATGTTTGGCTTGTTCAGCACAGGACAAACTTTCCCTGAAACCTGTCAACCTGCCTGATTTTGCACTTGTCGTTTGACAATTATGCCATTTGGTCTAATTATTGGAGCGTGCCCTTATGTGATTTAATGTGTAGCAGAGCCAGCAATTATCAGGCAAAATGACAGGTGGAGAATGAGTTATCAATCAGTGATTTCAGAAAATTCTGTACATTATGAACAATATGACACATTTTTAAGCACTTTGAACTGCATTGTCTGCATGAATGATGCTATGATGAAGTTCATCCATTGATTTGTTCACAGGAAAAAGTACTGTATTATTTGCATTCATCAAGTTCTTGCAGCACTTCCCTGCCCTTGCTACAATAAAGCACCAAAGTATCAAGTAACATTTCAAGTACAATCTCATCTCAGGAAAGAACTGATACATAACCTGGGATTATAATCTGCTAATATGTGAGAGTTCACATTCATGTCATGTGAAAATGAATAACATGAAAATAAATAGAAAAAAAATGCAGGACTGATCAAATATTTTCTATCAGGCCGTCAAATTCAAATCATGACCTGCAGGTGAAGGTATTTGCAAGTGGTGCAACTGACTCAGCAATTATTATTATTATTGGGAAGTCTTCAGTTACGCAGCATCAGGAGTTTGTTGCTCTACAGCCGTTCCCTGATTCATGTGTGAACTCATCCTGACCTTACAAGCAAAAATGAAAGGGGAGTGTTTTTTTTTTGAGGACAGCTGTTACCAGTCATGTGATGATTCCTGTGTCTTACATGTTTCACAACATGCTCAGGTAGCTTTTCAGTTAAAAGCCCTGTAAAAGGAGTTGTTTTCTTTAGGGAAAGGACAGTGGACAGT
Source organism: Selene dorsalis (assembly GCA_900303245.1). Taxonomy (NCBI): domain Eukaryota; kingdom Metazoa; phylum Chordata; class Actinopteri; order Carangiformes; family Carangidae; genus Selene; species Selene dorsalis. The sequence goes on from OMNW01013814.1 coordinate 6,230, forward strand.
GGACAGTGGACAGTGGACAGTGGACAGCGTAAGGGCAGAAAGGGACACAGAGTAGACCCAAGAACGGAAGGTCTAAAGAGATTTGGTTTGAGACCCAAAGGGCTATAAGTGGCTCCACAGATGCCGGTTTAAACCACTACATCATGTCTGGGAACTTAATGCTATCTTAAAGTGTCTGCTGGGGCATCTGAGAGTGTGTGTCTCCTTATCATCTCAAATGTCAAAGTCGGATTTAGTGGATCACTAAAGGCATCTGGATCGTTGCCACCATGAGGCATGGGCTGCAACATAACATATGAGGGTGATGCCTTGTTGCTGTTGGGGCTGCATCCAAGATAAAATAAGACTCCCTCTTACCCTGGAGTGAGTCTTTTCCAGTAGGGTGATTGCCCCGTAGGCTAAGAATAGAGCAGACAAGGGAGTGTTCGAGGTGTGATTCGACACATCTCTGGCAGAAATAAGCTCGGCTCGCACACTTACAAAGGACGGTTCACACACAGTTGCCACAGATTGAGGCATGCCATCATATGCCTAAACAAGAGCAACCACTGCGCTGTATGCCACAGGGGCTGTGTTTCAGTGAACTGTAGCTCTGGTGGTTCTCACTCATCCCTGGGCTCTGCAGGTTGAAATGACGGCACTGCATACCTTGGATGGCTGCTCTGTTATTGTTGAAACTTAACTCTGCAGCACACAAACCTGTCCCATTATTATGACAAAAGTAATCGGTGTGCGGCATTAGCTGAGCAGTCGAGACTTTGTAGTTGTTATGGCTGGCAGATCATCATCACTACACACACACACACACACAATTCCTGGCTTCAGTCTTTGTGTCAGGTTGATGTTACACTTTTATCTCCGCCATATGGGGGTCGATCTGTGGAGCGCATTTGAAAAGAACCTGCTGCTTAAAGTCAAACCGAAATTTAAAGTGACTTTTGCTCAGAAATCAATTATGGTCATGACTTATTCCAACTAGATCTGTGGAAACCTGTTTTGTTTCAAGAACTTCAACAAAGTTGTAATTATGATCATATTAATAATGATTTAAATCTATACTCAATGCTGTGTTTGGACAGTATGGCTATGTGCCATTACCATAGGTAATGTTAGCTTGACACACTGTGTGTGCAAAGGGTGTGTTAAAATAACATAAAGTAACATATGGGAATTAACGCTAACAAGTGCAAGATGGGGTAAGTTTCCTTTATCTCAGAGTAAGATAGTTGGCTTAGTTTGCTAGCTTGGTATTCTGATGTCTCCCAAATGGTGAATGATGTCAAAGAACAAACAGCTTTGAATAGTTTGAGATTCACGTTCTTGCCAAGAGTCAGATGGGTAAATTGATACCAGTCTTGTATCTGTACAGCTAGCATCCAGTTAACTTAGCATGGCAAAGCTGAGACTGGAAACACTGGACTGGCTCTTGGTAACAAAATCAATATATTTATTTCTTGGCTGTTACTATACAGACATAACAGTGGTTTCGATCTCTTCATCCAACCTGCAAGATGGCAAATTAGCACATTTTGCTAATTGTCAAAGTGTCACTTTTAAACGGGGAAAATATCCCAACAGCTGAGTTAACAAAGCAGCTGAAAGTGAATTCACCCCCACAAAGAATAATAGCTACTGGATCATGAAGTGAGTGGAACTCAAATTTCAATTTGACTGTAAAACATACTTGAACAACCATGTGGGAACTGCCTGTGCCTGTGTGTGACAAAGGAACTCATCAGCTGTGTGTGTGTGTGTGCATGTGTGTGTTTTGTGGAAAGATAATCACCAGCAAACATCATGTTCCATCAACAACAACAATGAACCCACAGAGGTTTTTACGCTTGTCCCCTCCTGACGTGCAGGCTGTCCGCTGCAGTCACGGTGTTACTTTACACATAGTCAAATTCCATGCTTAAATGTTGCAGATGCAGTGACCGATATGTAAAAGAGCACCCTCCCACATTTAAGGGGCTGTTTTGTTCAGATTGTGTGTCTCTTTCACATTTGTGTGAAGAAACAAATAAGAGCTAATGTAAGCAAATAAATGCTGCTAAAGGCTACAGGGCTGACACAGGTGCCTGTGCATGGCTTACAGCAACTGGAGATCAGTTTGAGTGGTTAGGTATCATATGTGAAAAAGGTTGGAGACGTCCATTTTAGAGGATGAAATCAACTTTTGCTCATTCCTAAATCTGTATTTGTTTTATTTTTTCACTTTCAGTCCTATAGAGACTATAACAGATTTACTTTATGGTTAAGAGTGAATCTGGTAAAATAGAGGACACAATGATGAAAGGAAGCAATGGATTCCCCTGAAAAAAATAAAGCTTCTCTCCTTGTCAGGAAGTGGGAAGAGGCATTTTAGAAAACAAACACTTAATTTAGGAAGTTCAGTTTCCTTTACAGTTCTGCTACATGTGTAAAGGAGGAAGGGTGGAAGCAGTAAATACAGGCAGACAGGCATGTGAAGCTTACATAAACAGCCAGAGCATGAGTCAAGATGACCATTCATTTTTAATGGCAGCAGCTATGAGTATGTGCTGTGAGGGACAGGATAGCACTGCTCAGGGACCATGATGCAACACTGCCAGTGTCACCACACTGATGATGTTGCAGGAGCACACAGAATGGGTGAATGGGTGGATCTTATCACTGGAAACATCTATGTTCTTTACAGTGGACAGGCTAAAACTGGAGTGTGTTAATGTTTAATATAGAGAGCACTGAAGGTACCCACAGCTGGACCAGTTCTGATGTATCCTGAGTCACTATGCTTTCTAGGAAATTCATCTTTCTTAAGAACATACTACACTCATTTCCTTCCCTAATCCTCAAAACAGATACAGCGCCAGAGCTTTAAAAACAAACACTGAGGGATTTTTAATCATAAAGAGTTGAGAGTATGAGAGTGTAAAGCCTCAATAGCCTCTCCTTCACTTTCTGCTCTTCTCCTCTTGTATATTACTGCTACTGTTTCCTCTCTCTTTGTATTAAATCTCTAATAACACCGCCCATGGAGAGAAACTGAACTGCCCATCTCTCCCCTTGCATTAATACAGTCTTTAAAAAGTATCAAATGACAAAGAGGCTGTCGCATTAGGCATGTAGGCATTTAGCCGACACTCGCAACACTATTTACACCTAATGGTTTCAGTCTCACTGACTCCTTGTGTCTGTGCCTTAAAAAAGGGAAAGATGCAACAAAACTTCCTCCAACTAAATAAAATTGAAAATGTTCTATTTCGGATAGTCTGGAGCATTAAAGACTCTCACTGTAATCATGGATGGGGATCTTTGAGTGATTACAGTAATACTACAAATTGCTCTTATCTCCACTGCCTTCATGTAATAATTTCATGTTGCATTTTAATTACACATTATGTTTTCTAATCTGTTTTGTTATTATTTTTTTATGTTTTCTATTCTGCATTGTTATTTTTACTTGTATTTTTTATGCTTCTTTTTATCCTTCTATTAAGCACACTGTGGGCTATAATAGGCCACCCACACAAACAGGAGAAACAACGCTCACATTTTCTCACCAAACTCAAAACTGTACACGAACAAGACCCTGCTGCTCTGTGCAATATGTTTGTCAGCTTCTCCATTGAGAACACCAGCACTGACCTTAGCTCATGACCAGCACTCACCTCCACAATGTCAGAGTTGGTCCTGCTCTCATGGGGCTCGTTGTACTCTGTGTATTTCAGTAGGACTTTGTCCATGTCGGTGCTGGCGTACTGAAACAGCTTGTTGGAGCTGTTGAAGATGATGAGGGCAATTTCACAGTCACACAGAACGCTCAGCTCGTAGGCCTTCTTCATCAGACCAAACTTCCTCTTCATGAATGTCACCTGGAAAGACAAACACTCAGGATCAGTCTAGTTTCCTTCAACTATCCAAGGAGTTCACATAGAAAACTGAAGCTGAATAATTGATTAAATTATTATTGCATTATTCTGAAAGCATGATCTGTTGATTGATTTCCTGACACCCAGTTATTTGTATTAAAAAACGTCATGCCAGAAGACAGACAATGAATATCAAGAATCTTAACTTGTAGCAGTAAGCATTGCAAGCAGAATTACACTTTCTATCACATTGTAATTCTTATAATCAGTTTCCTATCATCCACGATTGAGTGTGAAAATGTAAATAGTCTTTTAGGTGATCCTATTGTTCCATATAGTTGTGTCAAAAGAGCAGGTTCCACTGCAACCTCTTATCTGAGGGATGTGTTGTGGTTGTCACTGCTCTTACTGGTTTTATCCAGAGGAGTTGATAATAAGCCAATGGACTCAGAAAAGAGATTCAGAATGTTTCACTGTCACACTTGCAGGCACAGGAATGATGAGGCAACCTACGAAGGTGGGAGGTCCTCATGTAAGAGATTGAACTCCCCCAAGAGGGTGGCAATAACCTGGAAATGGAATCCCACTCAATTGAAGTGACAGGAAACTTGGGTGGTTAAAGCCACCCTCCCTAAATGATTACTATCAAGATGTCCACCCTTTGATGTATTATTTGGACTTTCAAGGAATATAATGACTATGAGGCAACACCTAAGGGTGGACGCCTTGATAGTAATCATAGTTATTATGTTCCTTGAAATTTCAAATAATGTCACTAAAACTTGAAGAAATAAAACCAAGTAGATAGTGTTGTATTGTGCTGTGACATCTTAAATGACAGCAATCAACTATGTTCCCTGGAGCCATGACACACACCTCCACCGAACTGCATTGTTTGGAGTGAACAACTTACAGCCCACATCAAGCCCACATACAACCCACAGGTCACGCATCCGTCATGCCGTCATTCCTTCTTTGGTGTGTAGCTAACTCCCTGCAGTGAGTCAACTGTTTGCATCTGCTCTCCATCACAGCTTCTGGGATCCTGACTCATCATATTTATAAACTTCCTCTGACTCTCATATCGTCTCACACCTCCAAGATTTCTAGCAGTGGAGTATCAGGTGTATTTCGTGCACTCCATGCCGGCCCACTTCATGTTCTCTGCAGCTCAAGGGGCAGTTTTTGTTTTTTTTTTGTCTTCTTTGAAACAGCAATAGTCAACGTAACAGCTATTGGAAGGTTAGGAGTCTTAATTTTTCAAAACCTTAACAAGAGAAAATATTGATACTAACAGAGTAGTATAACTTCACCCAAAAACAATCAGGTTATTCAACACCATGGACATGTGGAAACAAGATTTAGTGATTTGCATCAATATACAATATAATTCATCCACACTTGATTGTTGAAAAGCAGTTTTTTCCAGGTTCCGTTTAAACCCAAGTTTTGAGCTGGTGCTTTGCCAAATGTTTGAATTTTACTGAGGGGAAGACTAAATTATTCTATAAACACAACTTGGAAGAGGGGGTTAGAAGTGGTAGGAACCTCCTAATCACACAGGCAGAGCGGTGTGCTAAGAAAATGCGTATTTCACACATCTTATCCGTTCGGTAGAGAACACCTACTCCTCTCCAGTGTTTTTCTGCTCCTCTTGCTCTTAAATACTCCTGAATTGAACAATCAAGCTCCTTTACAGACTCTCCTGACACCCCCTCACCATCACTGGTTTTTCACAGGTCACACACAAAAATCAGTTTCGTCTCACACTGAGCATTGACCTTGAAGTTGAACAAAGAATATGAAATACTTCTATCAATGCTAATGCTGCAGGTGAGGCTTTAACTATACTATAACTATATTGCATTTAAATATACAGTATTTATGAAATCCCTGTAGGTCTCTGAGACCTATGCTTTTTACTTCTATTTAATTCTTCTTTAGCACATTGAGTGACCTCTGTCTAGATGATATGCTAAACAAATAAATTTGCCTTGCCAATGTAGGCTAAACTATATTAGATAACTGACATAGACACGGAGTAACTTACTGAAAATAAGCATGTCAGTTGTTAGGTTAAATGCGTGGGACCCTAAGTCTTACGGCCACTCTCCATCCCCACTTGGAGGCTTTCACCCAGGGAACTATATAGAGCACCAGTAAGAAAGCACTATAGCTTTATATATTCTATAAAAGAGGAAAGCTGTGAGAGAACGACATGCAGTACCGTTAACAAGTGATTTAGTCTCCTCCTTGGTCATAAAAGTATAGTCTTCTTAAAACATTTTAACATTCCCCAATGGGGATGATATGATGTCATGTGTCTCCAGGACAGTATAATTTGTTTTTGAATGGTCTAAGATGTTGGAGCATCTAACATCACATGTTCCAGTTAGGGAGCAAAGAACCAAGTTCACGTTCAACCAAGCTGAACGTCTGCACTAATGCAAGAAACATTTTGGAGCAGTAGTTCTCACTGAATTAATGTTGCATCTAATTACAGTAATGATAGTGGTAAAAATGGACGCTGCAGATCTCACTGTGGTTCCAAGAGCAGTTAGTATTTGTTGGCAAAGAAATCAGTTTCCTTTTTAACAAAGTTTGTAATTACATTCATTATTTCTTCAGCATGACTTGCAAATACATGTCTGCGAAAAGAGATAACAAAGAACCACCTTGTTCCTCTTTTAGAATATGTGTGTGTGTTGGTGGATGGTGTATCGCTGGTGCGTCTGTCTGCTAAAGTAATGTCACCACCATATAATCTGCACAGTGTGTAATGGTGTGATAGTTTGAGGAAAGAGGAAAAAGTACTGAAAAACACTTGATGCACTTGACAGATAAAAGAACTTCCTAAAATAGAGTGCAGGAACCTAAATATACAGCAGGCTCCAGTGATAGTGCACTCTCGACAGCTACTGCAGTGTCTATCTAAAAATGCTCCGGCCAAGACAACCAAACATCAAATATAAACATCATCCCAGATATTTACTTTCCAGCCACATCCCTATTTCCAGAGCCTGCGCCTTCCTTCCAGACAGGCTGGTATTTGTTGTGCTGCTGGAGGTGATATATATAGAGGAGACAGACAGAGAGGGATTCCAGTGGGCAGCAGTGTGGCTCAGCGAGGAGACTGAGAGGAGAGAAGGCCACTGTGTGTCCCTAACGCTGACCCACCCTGCTAATGACAGGGTGCCGTTTGGACCCAGCTAACCCCAAATTACTGCCCTCGCCACCAGCTGTGACCACTGCACTCTCAAAAAAAGCAAAAACAGCTGACAAGAGTCTTCAGTAGGTCTTTACATTGAAACTATAGAGGATCCACAAAAGGCTCCTTGAGGGAAACCTTCTCAAAGTGGTTCTGGACCTTGCAATACTTACACATCACATCCAGATATTGTTTGATCTTTCTAATGAAATCATCTAAGAGCTATTGTATTATACCTTTTGGATAAAAACAGAATCTCTTACTTCAAAGGCTCTTCAGACGCCACACATCAACACACACATCAGATACCATGAAAAACTAAATATAACAACCAAAACATTCAGATCTCCAGTGTGTGTTTTTGTCACAATGCATGTTCTGGACAGGGAGAGAGAGGACAGAGGAGATGTTAAGTACTGCCAGTGCAGCAGCATTTGTGCACACAGGTCTTTACCCAGAGGTTTTGGTGCAGAATTACAACAGAAGACAGAAGACAGGGACTCTTACCTGTCGGTTCCTCTCATCTACGATCCGGGTGATCTGGATCTTCTTCCTCCCCATTGCCAAAACACCTTCCAATAAAAGCTGAAGAAGAATATCAGTAGGCTCCAGGTAGTGAAGGGTTCCACCGATGATCCTCACATGCAGCACGTCCCACTGTCAGCTCTGTTACTCCACTATCAGCTTGGCATGGTTTGCTGAAACAGAGCATGGCAGAGATGGAGTTAGTTTAATCCCAGTGTTATTCAGACCCGCAGCATTAACAATGTCAATATTTATTCAAATCATATAGTGCATATTTATCGGAGCGTCACTGAACAAAGGGTTAGAGATTCACACATTTAAACTGCCGAACCCAGACTGTTAACAAGACAGGAGATGATGTCAAGAAACCCAAAATCTACACAGCTTGCCCAACGCAGGAAATTGATTTTACATATACTTTCGAATGGCTACAATATGAACTAAAGATTACAGTGCTGCAGACGACAATCTGAGTCAGCCTAAAGGCTCCTGATAGATCATTATTGCAGCGAGTCTTCAGCTTCTGCTTTCATTCTATATTTGCCATTTCCCTCAGTTTGTTACAGCACATTCTCATACACAAATGTCTCTGTCACTGCTGAGTCCACTCTCCTCAGCAGAACAGCTGCCTGTTCACCTGACAGCAAGGACTGTCACACCACGGACCTGCTAGTCAAGCAACAAGGACATGATCCTTCACTGGATTCCCACCCATATGCAAACAGTATTGTGTTGAAAAATGTATGCTATAGTAAAAAATCATCTTCCCTTCCTCCCATGCAGTCTCTCCCAAAAAACTTTTGGTCTTTTGTTTTTGAGTTTAACATGCAAATATTGGATCTTTTCCAAACACACCAAGAAAAAGGAGAATTCAGTCTAGACCATCTAATTCTTTACGCACCTTGTCTGTCTGTCACCAAACTATCTTCCACAGCAGTACTCCTTCATGTGCATCAACATATTCAACCCTGCAGTCTTTAGTGAACTCGCCTCTGCTCTCCAGTTTCCTCCTCCTGCAGGAGTGCCCACCTGCCTTGCTGTGTCCCTCTCAGTGTTTCTCAGCCTTGCCTTCCCCCAGAGCTCCTTAGCTCTTTCCTAATCTCATCTGATCTGGGAGGAGGCAGAGAGTGAGGCGAAGCCAGGCTTTATCCTAACCCTCTCTGGATTACTGCAGCATGTGGAGCCCAGAGCTGAGCCACCAAAACCCCCACTGCAGACCGTGTTCTCAGGGTTGGGAGATGGGACAAATGCATTTGTCATGCACCAGTGGAAATTTATCGGTGACTTTTACTGATTTAAATGACCTCTTTATTTGATAAAAGATCATACAATTGAGTGCCAGTCACCTAAATGCTCCATGCAGGAGATCAATGAAGAAGTAATAAAATTAAATAGAAAATGCCATGTTGATTTAAAAAGCATTTAAAGCCTAATTTCCTGAAATCATCCTCCGCTTGCTCTGGCGTTGCTCCATTTGACTGATTGTTTCAGTGCCTCCTATTGAAAATTCACTTCTATCGCATATTTCATTTCTTTTCTTTTTTTCCATCCTTGAACATTTATGTGATGTTGTATATGATGGTGATTGGTTCACGAGAGGCTGCACGTTATCATTTAAACCTTCCAGTTCTCCAGCCCAGATCCCAGCTGACCCTGCCAAGTCAGTTCAGGATATACACACCGCAACAAAGGCTCCTTGCATATTTGGGATTTAAAGGTCACGAGGATTTATCTGTTTTTTACAATCTGGATGATTTGATGGCAAGACAGAAATATTTTGAAAAGGGAAGAAAAACCCCACAAACTCCTCTGAGTTTTCATTTCCACAATAAAAGAGATAACAGATCTCATGTGTGCTTATGAGTTATGTTATATTGCTTATTTTGAATCAGCTAAATCCTTGATGTGGAAAAGTCACTGGTTAGTTCTTTGGTCTAGTAAGGAGTTAAGCCCTGGGAAAGCAGAAGACACTTTTTAGCACTTCAGACATAATGTTCCGGCTTTTGCAACAAACACTGTTAATCACAACAATGAAACTGACTCAAAACTGCTCTCCTGTCTGCTGTGATCGAAACGCTGAAATGGGGACTGACACCAACGCTGCTGCTACTGATGTATGTATCCTAACATTGTCGCCGCTTCTTTGATTTTGTTCAGGACTGGTTTGACGTCTGGGGTCTTCAGTGAGTGGTTTTATTTATTTTGTGGAGTATTTGTAGTGAAATGCTGTAACATTAATGCAGTGCATTACTTTAAAACACAATAAACCTACTGACTCTGATGTCTATTTTCCATTTCGCAACAGAAAGTTTAACACAACTAAAAAAGTTTATTTCATTCAGTCATTACTGAAATGAAAAATGGTTTTGAAAATTAAATCCAGAGATAAACTCAATTATCACTTTTGAATTGAATTGGAAATTCAACAGAGAGTCATCAAATCACTGCTCAGAAGAAATTCACACTCCTAATCATCTACTTCAACCCTGCATAGATTACTAATTTGTTTTCCTATTATTAGAAACATAATTGCTGATTGGCCTATTTATTTATTTATTTTATCATCATTATCGTTTTTGAGTCTACAGCTAGGGATCAGCGATCTAACAGTGGCACCAGAAACAGTTCATACCAGTTGCGTGGCTAATTAGTTTTTGAAAAGAAATTCAAGAGGCATTACAGTTCTTGCAAAACATGTTTACAAATGAGTATAATAAATATAATTTCTAGGAGACAGGGCTGCCCTAACAAATGACCAGTGTGTTCAAGGTTGAGATTCACTGGCACACTAACATCAAGCTGTCCCAAGACTGCTTTGTTATTGTAATGTTGGTGAGAAATGGAAGCTTACATGCAGAATACAACAACATACAACAACTTTACCAGTTGTTTGCAGACAGTCCGCTCTGTGTTGGACAATTAATCTTTGTCTCAGACTGCAGAGTCTGTGGAGCATTACTGCTGCCTGTTCTACATCTCCTTGTGCATGTGCTTCCCAGACAAGTTGTCCTTATCAGCCAAGATGTAATATGTTACTATGGCAGAAACTCTATCTGGCTGGCGTGAAAATCAATACAGCACAGAGAGACGAGCCAACATTCTGCAGCAACCCGAACTCACACAGACATCTGCAAGGCTGGGCCATTTATTATAATGTCATTACAGCCAAAAGAAAAGTCACACCTAATGTGACTAATCTTATACAATGCTGCTGCATTGTATTAGATTTAAAAACATGTATTGTCAGGCTTGGGGAGTAATGGATTACATGTAACGGCATGATGTAATCAGGATACAAAAAATGGTAACTGTAATCCATTACAGTACGGAAAAAAACATGTAATCAGATTACTGGTATATTTGATAAAAACGGGGATTACTTGGCAGGATTACATTTTTTAAACCAACCATAGGCTATAGAGCAAACATATGCAAAATGCACACACATAGCAACACTTAATGACACAACACCACAATAAACCAACATATGAAACGACCACCTGTAGTCTTGATCTGCGTGTGCCCCAGTTTCCACACCGTTCCGTCTCCGTTACAGTTTAGCTCCGACTGTCGGATCAAACCATCGGCCACTGCTCCGTCTCCAGAGGCCGGAGCAGCTGGAGACCAGAGGTCACAAGATCACAGGAGCACTACCAGCTGACGTGATAACAGCCGTGTATAAAGAGAAATTAAAATGTAAACAACAGATCACTTTGCCTTTCAAATGTTGATTTGCTGTTCAATTTTTTTTTTTTAACTTTCTGTTTGTGTTCTTGTAGAACAGATGTTTTCTATCATATAATATTGTGTTTTTTCCTTCCTCAGTGAAGTACTGTTTAGCTTCAGGACTCTGACTGACTGGTGAGTCGTGGCTTGTGCCGGTGGGTGTGACTAAAGTTGACAAAGTGATGATGTTACAATCAGGAGTTTATCCATTGTCTTATATACTGAAATTTACCGGATGCTCAGTGCGTTTGACTTCCTGTTTAGAGTGATCTAATCTACGTGAGTTGATGCATGATGGCTGCGTGATATTCTTAATTTGTATGTTTTGTATTGAAGTAATCCAAAAGTAACTAAAGTAATCTGTTACATTACTTTAATTTTGTGATACTTAGAGTAAGTTACTGATTACATTTTTAACGGGTAACTTGTAATTGTACCAGATTACATTTTTAAAGTAACCCTCCCAACCCTGTGTATTGTATATAGATTTAAACACATGGTTTGTCAGTGGCTGACAGTTGCTACTCACTACACTGTATGTTTACGCAATAAATTCTGTTGAGTCTCTTAATACATTTGAGTAATTCTGCTATATGCTAAGTGTCTTTAGACTGTATATCAAAATGTTGATAATAAAGTCATTAACTGCCACACTAGGCTGGAAAAAACACAATTTAAAAATGAGTCACAAATGAATCAGTATTATATACTGATATATATATACACATCATTTTAAAGGTCTGAAAAGAACAAAAAACTAATTCAAACAATAATGAAACAGCTCTGCAGTTTTCCTATCTACACTTGCTCTGACCTTCTCAACGCCTGTCTCTAACTTCAAAATACTCCCTGCCTCTGGATGTATCCTTAACAAGAAGTGCTAAGCCCCCAGAGCGAACCTCACAGCCAAATGCACTCCTCTTTATCTCACCCATGAAATCCAATTCCTGTGGATCTTTGCAAGCGTGACCATTCTTTGTTAGGGTGTGAAACACACTTTTCCAAGGTTGGATTGCACAGGATTTTATAGCTGTTATGCCTATACAATAGGAGAATGTCATTTATTGTTCTTTTGGTAAACTGAACCTTTGTGAATGCCGTACATGATGGCACCATGAGAAGAAAATAAACATGCTCTTGCTCTGTCTGCTGTGATGGATAATATGTTTCACTGCCACACCAGATATTAGTCATGTGAAAACGTCTACCAGTGTTTATTCACATGAAAATAAGGCATAACACATTTTTGGAAATACACATACTCAAGTCTTACAAACAGCTAGATTAATTATTTTAAAATGTAACGCTAGAAGATGTTTTAGCTGTCTTAGCTTAGAATAAAATCTGGAGGCTGGGAGGGGGGGCATCTTGCCTGGTGCTTTCATAAAGTACTCCATCTTGTCATCACTGTGATACTGAGAGGCAAGGAGCTGAGACTCAATGACCAGCCAAATAACCTGGCACACAGCTTAAACCACAAACTAAGCAATTAAGATTCAGATGTGCTTGTAAGTTTTGTTTAAGTGACTGATACTGTCACGTAATAATCATCACTGACTGTCATTTGAGTAAGGCACTACTCCAGAAACGCTCCGCGTTAACAGCAGAGGATCATGACCTATGACTGTACTGGGCAGTTCTGAAAGTGTACAAAGTGGGAGTTTGAAAGAGAACAGGGTGTTGCTGATGAGCGTCATGATGTTCATCCGTCCATGAATAACTGAATGTCAAACCATCTGTCTTCTCCTCAGAGAACTGACAACATCCTGCTCATCAAAAAACACAGCAGTGCTATCACAATACTAACTCAGATATCAACAAATGTGTGTCTCATACTCTGAGATAGCTGTCATTACGGGAAAGAAAATAGTATTGATTACAACAGAGAGTGATTACAGCTGGACTGGACACAGCAAAACCACACAACAACCCCTCCACTAACTTCCTGTTAGCTCTGACAACTTCTCCACCTCCTTGTACATGACCTGTCAAAGAGGGAGCACAAGTGGAAATAACCCTCCCACCACTGCTAACACCCACACACACACACACTACTGCCACCACTGCCATTTCTCATTTAGCTGAGAATCAATTTCTTACTCTAAGTAAAACTATTTAATCAAGTGAGAGTGTAACAGGGGAAAAAGCTTCAGCTGCATGCAACCAATAAAGTCAAAAATCAAACTCAGCCTGAACAAACCATAGACCCTCATTCTATCAAAAGTCATAAATGAAAGAGAAAAACAAACCACATGAGTGTAGTTGAATCGCAAAAATAAAAAAAAGAGGAACCTGATTCGCTAAAGGAGTAGGCTACAAAGACACATAGTATACACGTCCAATCCAATCCTAAGGCACTGTGTCCACAACACTGTCCTCCACCTCTGTGTGTGTGTGACTTCAGTTTTTTTATTTGAATTTGTGAAGCATTTGATAGATTGATTCAACACCAAAGGCCAAACAACCAGCTGAGTTAGTTAAGTTATAACTAGCTAGCTAGGTTTGTAGTTGGACTTTGTTCAAAAGATGTTGTATCCATACATTGAATGAAAAGCTAAAGCCAAAACAAATTAATTCACTCCCCTTGGCACCAAGACTGTTTGCCATGGATCGAAGGATCAATGCCAAACCAAATGAAAGAAATAGACTGGAAGTAAGGGGAAACAGCTACCAAACTATTCCCTTTAAGTAAACCAACAAAGCTTGGTTCACTTATGTGAGAACTAATGGAGTAAATCACTGAGTTAGGAATTGTCATAGTTTTATTAAAAGCATCACAGACAGTGTGACTGAAGCCTCCTGTGGATTTTAGTTGCTCTTAATTAGCTTTTCAACACTTAAACACATGCTGAGAGTTTTTCAACCTTCACAAACAGTGAAATGTTAAATTTAACCTTGAAAACACGCAGACAATCATTTTACCAATTCTTCCTGATGGTTCGTAAACTCTGGCATTTCACCCGGCCTGCACGAGAACATATGAGGACCCCTCTAACACTGACCTGCTGACCTCAATAAACCCCAATAAATGGGGTTAATCTACGGGTAAAAACCTTTGTTCTAATGACAGTTTTAACATCATGAACACTAATTAACAACCTTCCTTTTAACATTTCTTCATTTAAAGAAAAAGCAAAATTAGAACGGTGAAGGTTAATCATGCTGAGTCTTAGAAGCACCAGGCTGTTTCCAGTGAAAAACAGCACAGAGTAATTGGCAACCCTTTCATCCCTCTTCCTCATCAAAGACCACAGGCTCATCTCTAATTGTGCTGACCCCGATATGACCTCTGCTCCAGTCATTCCAACAGTGAATCAATGAGGCTTCATGCTGTTGGTACCCAGCATGCACCACTAGGTAACCCCCACAATTTTCTGCTATGAGTGGAATAAAGAAACCACTGTTTCTGATCTGTGTAGCAGTAAACACAATTCTGATTCAGCAGATCATGAAGCTGGTCCTGGTTATCAACACACAGACAGCCAATGGTGAGATCCATTTGTTGGAAAATGAAAGTTTCTGTTTCGTTACTGTTTGCAAAAGTGTTAAGGACTGATGACACAGATTACATTCTTCATTCTTATCTTTACCTCCCCAGCAGCTCAGACCATCTCCTTGGTACACTATACTTCCCTTTTCTCGCTACATCTCATCCCTCTCCCTCCAAAAGCTTATTTGCATCATAGCCATCAGCAGTGAGAGATTGCCCAAGGCATAACGAGGCGGACTGATAGAAGATTACCCCCCCATGGCAAGCCCGGACATTCTTTGAAGTTCTCATAAATTGAGTTTCTTTTTAAAGTTCTTGGGGAAACTTATTCATGGTAAACAGGCAGGCTATGTGGTGGACCAGCTCCCTGAGGGAGATGGAGTGAGATCAGGCTTGTTTACTGGCTGAAGTGTTTAACACTTCCCTGTTTACAGAACGACCCTCCCCACATGCCCAGCTGTGAATGCGAGTTTTCTTTGATGTAACGAAAGCGAATGACAATTTATGTAAAGGCATAATAGAGTTGCAGCAACTTAAAAGCACCAGCGATGGGATTTGCATTTTCTCATGCAAATGATGCTCTGGCACAATGAACAGTCTTTGAATAAACAGAAGTTAATACACACAACCAGCAACAACAGCTGCAAAAGAGTCTCCTTGTTAATCTGCCGAGTGACAAAACCTGAAATTCAGTGTAGTTCAAGCTTGAAATGTCCTATTTCATCCTTCTCTGTGGCCCATTCAGACAGAAAGTGCCTTCAATAGTGAGACAGCAGCAAAGAAACCAACTACTGATGCTGGATGCTGCTGGGCACGGTAGGAGCACGTACTGTGATTAATTCATCACCCACATTTAGACAGGCTAGCCTCCAGTATCATGCAGCCTGAGTATTGACACTGGCCTCTGCTGCTTTGCAGGTCACTGAGCTAATGAGTTTTTGCCTGAAATGTAATAATTAAAGTCATCTTGCCCCACCAGCAGCCCAGCCATTTAATGCTAGGCTGAAGGCCAGGCAGATTAGATGGCATTAACTGTCATCTGCCATACCACAAGACCCTCCCAAACAGTTAGCAAACTAAGAGCTTGAGCTACAGCGTGACGTATGGATCACTATGAGAAGGAAATGAGAGTATTAAAAACCCCATTTGAGTGTTAGTATACATTTATGCAGGGCACACTAACAAGCAAATAAGTGCTCTTTAAGAAAACACGGTGATAATAAATTTGTGAATTTCACACTCAAACTCGTAGCTCCAGGCTTACATTCATCAACACCCTGTTCTCCTGCATGCTGCAGTGTTACTCACAATCTCCCAGCCTTGTAAAAACTCCAAGACAGCAGTCTGCTCATTTAATTACTGGCCCACTGTGATGTCATTTCATTATTGTGTTGCTTTTATGACAGTGGGATAAGATTTTCCTGTCTCAACACAGAGACACTGATGTCATGCTTGCAACACAGATTGAAACACAAGCTGCCCTGTAAAATATGCTTCCCCTTCCATACTCTGCTCTTTTCAGAAAAAAACAATAATTGCTCTTCAACTTAACTTTCTAAACTGGCACAATGCTTTCTGCTCTTGTCACGTTTTCTTTCGAAACTAACCAGTGACACTGAGTTGTGGTGATTGAAGACTTAAGTGAAATGACATTGGTGGCATGTCTCGTGCAGCATGTACACTATAATATTTATAACAGGCAACAGAAGCCACAATTCTGCTGGGCCAATAAAATAAAAATAAAAAATCCAACTGTGAGTGCCCCAAGACATGTCAGGGATCCTCAAAGTCGCATAAATGAAGACTACTGTGAATGTAGTGCATGTTTTAGACCCATTTAGTCAGTCAAATAGTACTAACCCAATACCAACCTTATGGATACCAAGAATAAAAGAAAGTTTGTATAGAAAAGTCAGTAGAAAAATAGAGGTGAATGAGGAAAATCTACATAAAACAAGCTAAATTTAACTTAATTTCTTTGAAACAAGATAACTTAACTTAATCCAAGCTGCAAGTTTAGAATCATAAGATAGAAGGCTAATTCTAGCGCCTCACGCAGTAGAAGACATTTTTCTTTCATGTTTTTCTCATAGACAGTGGAGAACTCCTACACTTTGGATGGTGGATTGTCCCAGTCTGATACATATTTACATATATTACATATTTCCCCCACCCCTAACCACAATGAAACTCGCTGTTGCTGTCTGCTTTTGATAATCTTACACCTGTATTTGTGGCCTGGAGAGAGGAGGCTGTGTAAGTCATGTACACAGTGACCTTCTATGTTACCAGTTTCATTTTATTCATGAAACATGGGTAAAGTTAACATTTAGCAAAGATGACTGCACTGTTTCATCTAGGGATTTTGGTCAATGGTGCACAGTAGCTATATTCTTCTACACTTTCAGGCTTCTGACAACTGACCTCTGCTTCAGGAGGAGTACGTTTGCTTTGACAGTCATTTTAGAAGCACCGCGGTCGAGATAGCTTCCTATTTGCCACTGTGAAAACATGTCCATTTCAATATTAGGGCTCAGCAGAATCTTTGACATTCATAATGACTGTCTCCTAACTATTTGAAATGTCCTGACTTCTGCAGTCGTCCATATACAAAGTGAGACGTTCAGGTGAGACAACAGATCTCAGCCAGGTCTCGTGTGACCACTGAGGTCACGAGATTTCTAGCATGGACAGGACAGGACCCAGAGGATGAAGTGTGGATTAACATACATCCTGGGTAGCTTCCCTCCAGGTAAAAAGAGCTGATTGAGAAGTCCAACAAAACATTTTAACTTGGGTCTGGGATCTTCAAGGCCATGAACTAGTTTTAAGATGGCACCATCAACCCCTCTATCGTGGCTGTAGCAAGGGCAGAACGAGCCTATTAAGGATCCTTGTCACCAGAGGTGTTCAGGCAGATTTGTCTTCAGGTGTCTTCCACTTGATAACAAATGGACCAGAAGTAATTTCAACTGATCTGATTAAAACCAGCAGAAGTACTAAATAATGTAGTTTCACATAAAAAGTAGAAAAGGTGATTCACCAGCAATGTTCAGAGCACACAGAACATCTTGGAGGAGCTGGGAGCCAGAAGTCCGATGATTCAAATCCTTCTGGTTAAAACATATAGTTGAGAGCAACCAAGATGTGAAAATGTAACATAAAATGTGGCTTAAAACAGGATACAAAGTCAATTTCGATCACTTCTGACAGGACACCACAACAGTGACGCCTGCACATAGGAGGTATGATGTCATTGACGGGCAACCAAATGACACACACTTACTGTGATTAAAATCACAGATTTCTCTAGGTTTTAAAATTGCTGGAAACATTTGGGATAATGCAAGAATACAGCACAATTAAATATAAAACAGGTCTAGTCATCTTTAGACATTTTATTGTGGAAAAGTTTTGTATTATTTATGGAACACATGTCTCTAAATGTCAAGTGCGACATGGTGGTGGTGCTAAAGACTGTCATATAATATCTACAGAGTCCAATCACACAGCGTAGCCATAAAAACATCACATAGAGTAAACACCGCACAGCCAATCTTTTCCTTCCTTTCCTGCTCTACA
This sequence comes from Selene dorsalis, assembly GCA_900303245.1. Classification (NCBI taxonomy): domain Eukaryota; kingdom Metazoa; phylum Chordata; class Actinopteri; order Carangiformes; family Carangidae; genus Selene; species Selene dorsalis. Next base: position 24,612 of record OMNW01013814.1, read on the forward strand.
TTCACTGCTGAATAGTGCACAGAGACACATAACTCCATCACTGAGAGGTATCTGTAGCCTCGGCCCAATCTTTTGATCTACTAAATGATATTATAATGAATTCTTTAACATTTTGTTTGTTCCTGCTCTCATTGAAATTCTGTGCTTTCAGCAAAGTAATATCTTCCTTTTAATGTTGTGAAGTGATCGTAAGTAGATCTGAGGCCTCTCTCCTAAAGGTCCTCCAGGCAATCTCCTAACCCCCCCCAACTCCCTCGCACACTCACATAAACACGTTCTCTGACACTACCAGCTCTCTCTTTGAGATTACTGGGTAAACAGTGGGCTCTTTTTCAAGTGTACGCATGTACAGGACAAGTAGAGTTCAGTTGGAGCCATTACACAGGAGCTTCCACATGCATTCATTCTGCATTAGTCTCATACAGAAGTCATGAAATTGCTCCTCCTAAAGTGGCACTTTAACAGGAAGTCCATGAAGAACATGTGCCACTAAAGTTCTTTAAGCAGATATTTTTTTGTACGTTTTAGTTTAAGTGATACATGCTCAGTTTCTATACAGTAGTTTTTAGTTGTTTGTTTGTTTTTAAATCATCACTGGCTCTGTCCTTTGTTTCACAAGATCAGTCCTAAAGGCATCAGGTGCAGCACACACAGCTCAGAGTGGAGCCTTTCTCTCATTATATGTAAAGACCTCATTTTAAGGGCTTGTAAATGTGGCACATTACAGATGGGTGATATGACTTTGACTCAATATCAAGATTATTTTAAGTTTTACCTCGATTACAATTACTCACCAATCCCTTTGGCACTTGTCTCTCCCTTATTTTGAGAGCCCTCTTCATAGAGCGCATAATGTCCTAAGAATGAGTCCTTGCTGTCTCAATAAAGTAACACAGAAATGCAAAAAAAAAAAAAAAAAGTCAGGAGGTGAGGCTTCAGCAGAGATTCTGCATCATTGTTTCAGCTCATCCAGACCAGAGGTTTCAAATTGAAACCAGTAGGTTTCCTCAAGTCTCTGTTTTAGGGACTTGAAAACATCCTTTTCAGTGAATTACTGGAAAGAGAAAAGAGCTGCAATCACATGATCAGTCTCTGGGTCACCTGGGATTAGGGAGTATATTTGCTCAAAGTGTCATGTGAGATCATACAGGGTGCTTCTATTGAAAATGAACATCAGACTGAACGGCCTTGCTGGAGCAAGGCGAGCTGACGTCAGTTTGTGGTCACCAAATCACCAATCTCCAAACAATGAACCCACAGTTATTAGGGACAATCAATATTGGAGATAAGAAAACATAAGGCCAGAGATATTATACACATCACACGCAAAACAAGCACGTCTGGAAAATAATACTAACACAAGACTAGAGGTATGTAGAGCAGTGCGAACTCATCCTAATGTCAAAATGAGCAAACTAAGCCAGTGGATTTAAAGCTTCCATTCAGGAACTTTCTTCTTTCTTTCATTTATCCTTTTCTTGTTGAAATATAACGCAACAAGTAACTTTAAGCTCTTATATTGGTTTCTAAAGGGAAAAGAAGGCATATATTTTTATGATGAACTCTCATTTTTTTAGCCCATAGTCAGACCTCTGGGTTGAACACACAACACTAGGGCATGTGGAAGTTTCTGGTTTAACAGAGTCCTCACCTCAGTTCAGAGTGAGACTGTCTTCATGTGCTGGCATTAATGAAGTGTTGGCACCATTAAGAACCGTGTCAGGACCCTGAGTAGACCCAAACCGCTTTCTGGTCTGGACACTGTCTCTGCAAATCAACATTGAGTTTAATTAAGCCAAGCCACGCTGCCATTGACCCAACATTACTGTTTAAGTTGGCAGAGTCGAGGGAAACCTATTTACTGGGAGCAACAAAGGCAGTTTTATGTGACTGCAGGGAAGTAGATTGCAAGGCTAATATTTGGAAATTGTTATGTTTGATTTCTGTATTTATTGAGTGTAATTTCTGAGCTCCTCTGCGGCAAATTTAGCATCAAACGTGCGAGTGTGTGGCCCAGCGGTCAGACGGCAGGCAGCCAGAGGTTTGGCTGGTTTGGAAGGACCAGCTCAGGCCTGATTACTGGGGGCGACTCTGCAGGAAGAGTTCTCAGGTCCAGTAGATTAGGAGGTCTTCCAAGAGACCGAGAGGAGAGGAGAGGAGAGGAGAGGAGAGGAGAGTGGTTTTACTCTGGTTGGAAAAGATGCATTTTGTCAATTGGAGATTAAATGAAACCACGTCTCTCCACACATATCTGACACAAGTTCACTGTTTGGGTGAGGACCCTCCAACATGACTGAAGCCATATCAATTGATAGAACTTAAGAAAACAAGATACTTTCTCCAAAACACAATCAACATGGAATCACATCATACTCCACATGTCATTAATCCTTTACTTTGAAAATTTACTTGCAGCAAACCGAACTAAAAGGAGTCAGGGCTGTCCCATAGTCATATCACAGTTTGGATGTTAGCATCAGCACAGTAAGGTAACAAACCTACACAGCAGGAAAAGTCAGCTAAACCTCTTCTTGCTGTGACACAGCATCTGATTTGTTTTGCCATTCATCGCTGCAGCTCATCAAAGAGGATAAGAAATGCATTAGTCCACGCAGAAGCAGCCTGCATTAGCTGGAGCAGGCCATGTAATTGACTACAAAAAACTAAGTCAGTCAGTCAGTCAGTCAGTCACGGAGGACTTAAAATAGCCCCTCGATGAAACACACACACAGTGCAGCCTCTATTTCTGCAGTGTGTGGTGCAAAAAGAGAAGCCTGTCCTTCAGAAGTGTTGCTATTTCTGTTGACCACAAGGCACCAAATATTCTATCATTAGGGAAACTAGGAGGGAGAGGAAATACCACTGGGGAGCACACGGGCTCCGTGCAGCCACACAAATGGACCTAGCTGACAGGGCTGTGGTTTAAGTGGTTGTAGACTGTCATGTTACTAGGAACAATTTTGATTTCCACAATACATGTGTTTTAAAACTATCACAAAAGTGATTCTTTCACACTAAGATATAATTAACCAAATCTCTGCTTTTTCCACTTTCCATCCTAAATTGATATGATGCACTGCTGCTATAAATACCTGGAATTAGGGCTAAAAACTGAGGCGGAAACACCAGTGGCTGAATCAAAGAGAGCGACCGTGGCTGAAATCTAAAACAACATGAAAGGGCTTGAACAGGCACAGGCACGATTCTCTTATTCTGAATTCCCTCACTCCTTTCAGTTTGAATAACAGGAAAAAATAAGGCCAAACTGTCCAATAACCATGACATCAACTGACATAATCACCTCCATCACCTCGGTAATATGTTAAACTCAGGTCAAAAACACTACACCCTGTCAGTAACCACAATGTCAAAAAACAAATCCGACACACAAACACTAACACTCGGAAACAAATGCTTGCTAAAAGACACAGTGCATTTGATTAAATGGGAAAGGATCCCAGAAATGTTTCTAGCCAGATTACATTATGACAAAGTGGAGTTTTGATTCTCATAAAACAATGTCAGACATCCAGCCAACCTACAGTACAATAACCACGTTTAGGAGTGTCCTGTTTTATCTCAAGATACTGAAAGAAGGATTTATTACTGCGTGTTGAAAATATTTTCATTTATATGCTACAATCTTGTTGATGGTTTTTAAACCCAACACTATGTATTCCTGCTGTAAGGATGACTGACAGTTGGGTGCTTTAATGTCCCATCCGTTTCTTTGAGTAGGCTAAGCTAACAATGAATGTAAGTTATGTTTAATGTAAAAACAAGAAACATACATCTTAATCAGATTTACAGTAACCAGAACCTGATGTAAATACACCAACTATATCCAGCTGTTGTCATTGGAAAGACAGTATCATCCAGTATATGACGTACCATAAAGAATTCACTGTCCCTCCAACAAAAACTCATAATTTGATCATGACTTGGCCACATTTAAAATGTAATGCATTTTCAAACTTCATAACACAAAAAGTTTTGGGTTTTACTCTTGGATGACGATAAAGTTATCTGGATAATTGGCAGAACCTGCTTCATAGGACACAGCCCTGAATGAAAGTTTTCACATGGGGAAAAAAATTAGTTATTTTGGCCTTAGCTGAAAAATATGTTGTGAGGGAAAAGCTATGAACACGACATTAAAATAATATTATTAACCTCTCAAATTGACATGACCAAGCGGTCCACTGTTTACACATACAGCAATATCTGAAGCTGTATTTCTGGCCATCTGATGAATGCATTGTATTCACTCTTCCACTGTGTCTGTTTTAGGTCTTTACCAACTCTTGAGGGAAACAGCTGACGGTTTGGATGACGTTTAGTGTGTCTGTTGCTTGACGCTAGACAGATAGTGTATGGTGAGTTTTATAAGCAGAGAATTTAGAGAATTGCAGTCCAGCAACTCACCACAATGAGCTGAAAGGTTGCAAAACGCCTCATATAGCTGAGAGAGTCAGGACATTATTCTTTGTGGCTTCATCACTTGGACTCACATACAAGAAGTCATTTGATCCATTGGAAATAAGCCACACTGCAGCTACTTGAGGCTAGCCCAGTAATACATAGAGCTAAAATGTCTATATCAACAATATTATCCTTATCATCACAGACTGAGAAATGCACATCTTGTACTGCATGATTAAATGAATAGTTGTAGCCAAATTATTTCACATTTACATATGGCCTATAAAGCTGAGTGCTTTGCTCACAACTGGGATCTAACAGAAGAGAAATATCAACACACTACACTGTGCTGTAACGTAAAGTGCTGTACTCCACGTTAGACAATATCAGCATGTGTAAGCCTGCTAAGAGATAACTTACTGGAGATGGAAGAGTTCTTTCATCCCATATGCTCCCTGTGGTCTCAGCAGTCTGACAGGGTGACAGTGTAACCATGACCTGATTACCTGTCCCCTGAAGCCTGTAATCACTAAAGCCAGCAGACAGGCACTGTCGGTTCACTGACAGGGAGGATAATTGAAGGTGACGTTACATGCTGCTGACCCAGCTAATGAAATATGAAAACAAAGAGCAGGGACAATACAGCAGGGCATCAGAGAAGCTGAAACTACAGAGCAGGACATTTTCTGTCTGTTCACCAGCAACTTTTTTCATTCATGCAAACATTTAGAGTTATGATCTCCAATTGATGATCTGTAGTTTGGACTTAGTCTTAGTTGGTGACCGTTCATAGATATTCCCATCAGGTCTCAGCTTTTCCCATTAGTAATGTTCATCAATAACAGAAGGGTGTTGCTATCATAGTTAAGTGACAAACATTATGATGCACTGCAGAGTTGTGCTTCTGCCAACTTATTTACAGTCTTGACTATAAAAGAAAATCATTCACCCTTCAGCAGTGATATTACCCACCATGTTCTAACAGGACTTGGATTTGGGTTTATTAGCTAATTCACAATAGCAAACACCCCCCAGACAAACATCTCTTTAAGCATGCCCATATTTATCAACATTAACACCTCGCAAAAAAAAAGAAAACAATTCAAGAAAAAGGAACATACGAGAATATGTCCTTACTGAACAAATAGTTATGAGGTTCAAAAGACATGTAATCCCAAAAGGAAAACCAACAAATAGTGACTGAATAAAGTAATTCATTCCAAAACTAGCTATCATATTTTTGAGAATCCACCGGTCCCTGCCAGATTAAATAAGCACATCAGACCATCCTCTTCCGCTGCCTTTAAATGCAGCGCTTTGACAGAAGGAGGTTCTCTGTGGGAGCCCGGGGATATGGAGTTGTGCTGGAGGACAACATTCAGAAATACAAAAAACTATATTTGCCTTGAGGTACAAAGTGCGATGCAGCCTCTCCTCTCTCAATCATCAGTTGCTTAAGGTCCCACCCAAATCACTTTATCTTACTGTGTTGCCTGGATGAGCTATCTGCTTCATGAGCAAACAATAAATCAGAACAAGCATTGACAAAACAACCACAGCCGGTCTAAAACAATTCACCACAGTGGTTAACATGTCTGCACCTGTAGGTTACACATATATGATGTTGGACACTGTTAATAAAATTCAAAAATACATATTTTCCCCAGTCAGCCACACTTTCCTTTCTTTTCCATCTTGAAAGAACTAGACCAATAAATCAGTCAGGCTACTGATTTACTGACCTTACTATATTATGTTATATAGATAAATTGATAATGGTTCATATAAAAAACCTTAAAAGTAACAAGAAGTTGCGTTGAAGAAATGCTACACTATGTTTGAGGTCACTGAAATTTCAATACCTGCCTCTGGATTCTACCGTCCATCAAAACTATAGAAACATCCAACACTGAATAATGCAATTAATATTGAAAGAAAGTTTAAAAAATAATAATAATAATTTACTCAAAATGGTGATGAACTTCAAAGAGTTATTCTAATTTTCAGCCATTTATTTTGTGTTAACAGCAGGCTAGCTGTCCTCAGTGCATTGGCAGGTCATTAAAACGTTGACTTCCCTCCTTATTTACATGCAGTCTTGAATTATTCCAGTGGTCAGCATCTCTTTTTGAATTACACTCTACAGAGATCTGATCTCCATCTGATATGACCAATAGCTAATGTTAACGCATGTTACCTCACAGCAAGGCATTTCTGTGTAACTGGTATTACTTGGCTACTTTGTCAACTAAGTCTAACCACTTTCACTCTTTGGTTTGGCAGCAATGCATTTCTTGTTATGTATATCATGTAAAACAAAATAATAATAGCACTTTCAGACGATGTTCAATGTTTCCTGCCTCTGCCTAAAGTGTTGTAATTTTCTGTAAACCACTTGATTGTTTGCATCAGCCTACACTTGTCTGTTGAAGATTCATCTCTAAAAATGGAAAAAATACTTCATGATAGAGTTAAATTTGTGGTTTTAGAGTTGCTTTCCTTCTTAAATGGGCAGTCAAGAATTATTTCATTAGTTTAGCATCCCTACACATTTCATACAGTTTAACTTGGTCTGATACGACCTTTAGCTAAATTAGCTCGTGTTGGCTAAAGTTAAGCAAGACGTTTCTGTTTAACTTGCGTGACTCTGCTCGTTTGATTTTAAAAGTCTGGCCACTTTCACTCTATGCTTTTATGTTTTGCCGAAATGTTTTTGTTTTGTCAAAAGAATTTTAAGTAAAACGAAACAATAAATGTACTTTTTGAAGACAACACTTGATGTTTCGTGTCTGACTTATTTGCATTACACATGAAAACATAGCTGTTGATACGGAAAATGTTTTGTGATGGAGCGTTTCATGGTTTTAGTGTTACTTTCCCTTTTAGTTCTCACTAATTTAGTGGGTTTCAACAGCAGTGTTTTCAACCAACACGAGAAACTGCCTTCACTGTCTCACATTGTTGCATTTTTGAGATTCAATAAAATTCAAATGCACATAGGCTCCCTGTAGTGACTGCTATTGATGTGAATGTAGTTCACCCTGTTCCCTCAGTCACTGTAGTAGCAGCCCACTGTAAGAGACATGCAGCTTTTACAGGGACCTCATTACTTAACACAGTGACTAGTAGTTTGTGTTCGTCACACCAGCTTCCTCTATATTCAAAAACCTGCGATGTAAAGTAGAAGAAGGTTAACCAAAGCTTTATAAAGCCCTCCATCAGTGCACTTCAGTATATCACATGTACAGTAGCCTACACGCACTGTACTCACACACACAGTCACACCTATAGTCACGAAACCACAGCAACAATACATCAGCCTGGATACATTGGTAAACCGCGAAAATTCAGAAACTCAGCTGAACGGAGCGTTTACTGTCATTATCTTCGCCTGTTACAGAAACACAGGCAAACACAGACGGACAGTTTGCCAGCGACAACATCGCAGTGTTAACGTGATGGGAAGTGTGGAGGCTCCCCTCCCTCAGTCTGTACAGCGCAGAAGACAGACAGCAAACACACTTCCTCACATAACCACACACACACACGTGTTAACTCCACTTACCCCGCCGCCCACCGCGAGCTTCTGTCGACACGGATGATATATGTGGATTAAGATAAATATTTTGATCAAAGTGTCTCCGCTGGACTCACTCAGCCAGAGCCTCGTCCGCTATGTTTGGGAAACTGACAAACTCATAGGAGCAGCGGTTTTAGCTCCTCCCACCAGTGTGTGTGTGTGTGTGTGTGTGTCAAGGATCCTCCTAGAAATGAGTGTGTAAGATGTGTAAGCATGCATGCGTGTTTTTGTGTGTTATAGTGCGCAAGTAATTATGTGTGGGTCTTTGAGTCAGTGTGGTGTCATGTGTGATGTGGATGCTTTAATTTTTTTTTCTTTAAATAGACTTTTAGAGAAGAAACTGATGACTCAGGCAAAAGTTCACACACACACAGGCCAAGCCCAGCATATACTGGTCAAAGGTCTCGCACACAAATGCAACATATGTATACTTTAAATATAGATATATATAGACACACACACACACACACACACATGAAAATAGTAAATAGTAAAGCAACCAGCCAGTGCAATAGTCTGTATTGTATTGGGAGAAACTTTCTGGTCCAACAGACAG